>LKNJ01000900.1:170236-201800 GCA_002120245.1 Maccullochella peelii
CAGTCGCTTGGGATCGCTACATCTATCACTACTGCCCTCTTCTGCTTTTTCTCCACCACTACTATGTCTGGTTGGTTCGCCATCAGTTTGTCAGTCTGTATCTGGAAGTCCCACAGGATCTTAGCTCGGTCATTCTCAACCACCTTCGGAGGTGTGTCCCCATGAACTTCCAGTTCATACTTGGCACAGATGTTCCTGTACACNTGAGGGTCCTGCACAGTATCTTAGCTGTTCCTAGGACTGGACTCTTCTGGACAGAGATCTCAGATGTTGTTCCTGGAATCTGCTGGAGCCACTCTCCCAGTTTGGGGGTCACAGCCCCGAGTTACCACAGGGACCACTTTTGCCTTCACTTTCCACATCTTCTCTAGCTCTTCTCTCAGCCCTTGGTATTTCTCGAGCTTCTCGTGTTCCTTCTTCCTGATGTTGCAGTCGCTTGGGATCGCTACATCTATCACTACTGCCCTCTTCTGCTGTTTGTCCACCACTACTATGTCCGGTTGGTTCGCCATCACCTGTTTGTCAGTCTGTATCTGGAAGTCCAACAGGATCTTAGCTTGGTCATTCTCGACCACCTTTGGAGGTGTGTCCCTTTTTGACCTTGGGACTTCTGTGTGATGTTGCTGGTATGATATCAATATGACTAACAACAGTTCATTTTCACTGTCTATTTTTGCTGAGAACTGCATGCGTCACACAGAAAAAGTCTCTAGACGATGCACTGCTGCAGCTGTGCCTGAGACGTGGGACATCTCACATGGGCTTTGTGGCTGCGAAAATGAACATGGGCGCTGAAATGAAGTGCATTTGAGCTCACTGCTCTTTCTTTATTTGAAACCAGCTGAGCAGGTGGATGCAGGTGAAAGCTGTGAACCCTTTATGAGTTCACAAATCAAATCTATTTGAATCATGAAGGGGAGATGAAGATGATGGTGTTAAGAGAGGTGCTTATGGGCCTCTTGACAATCAAGACATGGGTTGAGCAAAACAGGGTGGAAGTCCACAGTGGGAAGAATCAATCAAGAGTCAATCATTTGCACATTGCATGCAAGTCGTGCTGAGCAGATGGAGTACTACATAATTTTGATTATTTAATTTTTATACTATGCACTGATAATGCTGGCCAATTTATTCTGTACACCTGTACATCAGGTTTGTGTTTCTGCCTTCCAGAGGTGTCTTCATTGGCTGAATCACAGCTGACCAGTGAAACCTTTAAATACTCTTGTTATTGCCGCTGAGTGCAAGTGTGGGAGAAGCAGTCAAGTAGATGTCTGCACACAGTGTACTATTCACAAGCTTGTACGTGATTATCGGGTCACAGGGGTGTTTGGTAATTAAGTGGAGGAGCTCTGAGGTCCCGGAGCTGGTCAGCATCCATCCTGACAGAAGCATGATGCCCAGGAGCAGCAGGAACAGGAAGAGCAGGCTGGTTAGCAAAGACAACCACTTCCTGCTCCTGTCACTCATTCCCAAAATGGGATTATGAGCTGGCCCTGCTGACTAGCCATGGTGGCTCAGTGTCGGTCTCCGACAGCGATTGCGTGTTTGCAGAGGTGCATGAGTTTGTTTTTCTCTCAGCAACACACCCAAAGAAAAACATGGGTTGGAAACAAACATGGGTGTGGTTATACACATACAGTGTATAACCACACCCATACAGTGTACCTTATTGTCTCCATCACTTATTGAATCAGACATCCATAGGCACGCACACACACACACACTCACATCCTTGTTTTATATCTCATTTAGTTTGTTTGATTTTACTTCCCTTTTCTTTTCATTGTCCTGATATAAAGATGATGGACAAGTGAAAATTGATTTATTTATAATCAATAAAAAAACTCCTTCAACCCTATGCTAAAGAACAGAATAGCATATGGTACATCAAATACTGATCTAATCCTGCAGGAGAGCAATAAAATTGTTTACACTATATCTATTAAAAATGTCACGGCTCAGTATGAGTTGATATTGGATGAACAATGATAGGCACGCAAGTAATTACTATAGCAGTGACTAGAAAGGCCTCCCCTAGTAAAAGTAATTGGAAAAAGTTCCTGTTGTGTTTCCATAGTCAGGATGAAATATTCAGAAGCAGAATGACAACAGGAAGTATGGTTTACATTAGAGATTAATTAAAAACAACATACATCATCATAAATCATATTAGTTTAACTATATGTGCTCCAAAACTCAAATGGTGCCATGTGAAGTGGCTTTTTCAGTTTCAGTTAATTAAAGACAGCAGCTTAAACGTTCCCTCATGTGACTCATCCGGCTCATCTATTATACAGTGAGTCAGAACATGACTTCAGGATTCATCGGAGCGGTGTGACGTGTGCTGGCCGATGCGTTCAATGACATTCTGCCATCCTGCTCAACAGCCAGTCAGTCATGACGACAAAATGGATTCGAGCAGACAAAGAAAACCAGAAAAAAAATGAGAAAGGGACAAAACAAACTTTTAACTGCCACAATAAAGATAAAGTCACAAGAATAACGGCTGTCAAAAAATCTACCATAGAGGGCTGTCAGTCAAAACAATCCCTCAGAGATGCGAAACTGAGAAAATACTCTGCTGCCGTCTCGTCACTCACATATAATTCTTCAAACTAATGGAAAAAAGACTGAATAAGCTGTTGATTTGGGGTTATGTTGGAAACATAACATAACAGTGGAGCAGGTAGACAGAATGGTCAAAGCCCCCCTTGTAAAACATATTGTGAATTTTACAATAAAAAGAAGAAAAAGAAGCTAAACCATGAATATATTTTTTCTCTCGAGTCTCGCTTATGTTGTAGTGCTTTCATGTTTAACATCTTCAAACCATCCTTAAGAAATACAAATTGAAAGAATATTCAAGGCTCCAGTGCTGTGTCTTCCTAGACTCAAATACAAAAAGGATTTCATGATTTGGGAATACTGTATAAGTGAGATATGAATAGAGTCTTGCGACGTGTTTCTCAGTACCTGGATCAGATCACTGGATTCACATGTTAAAAAAGAAGGAGACACAGACACCATTACAAATGTCTCTTCAGTCCAGTTTAGGGACTATTTAATGGAAGAAAGAGTCAATTAGGATGCTCTAGCTGCTTACATCTCATTTTAAAATATGTCTGAACTTTGATGTTACACATAATGACCTAAATTAATCAAAAGGCACCACACACCACATCCTCTCCTCCTTCTAAGTGGGTGTCTGGGGAGGGGAGCAGTTGCTGAGATGTGGGCGCATGGTCAGAGATATATATCTATACCTCTCTTTGTTTCCCTAGTCTCTCTCTCTCTCTCTCTCTCTCTCTCTCTCTCTCCGGCTTCCCTTTGAAGACATGAAGATGCTCTCTTCAAAGTCCTATGTTATTTGATTCAGAAAGGAGCCAGTGCTTTTAAAGTCTGGCAATTATGGCTCCCTCACTCTCGTGTCTGAAAATAAACAACAGGAAGTCGCAAAGAGGACCAAATAAACATACATGCATGTACATGATGGTTGTGTAACGCACATGTACAATGCACACACAGCGATGCTGATGTGTCAGTGCACCTCCAAGTGCTGCAAAATGTCAGCGAGTGCATCATTAGTGCTTTCGAAGTGTACGTTATTGTTGCTAGCAAGCTGATTTTTTTTTCCAGTTAGATTTTTGATGCATGGCCTTCAGCTATAAACTCGAAGCTTACTATCATTTTTTACACAACCCTTCAGTCCCAAACCTACACCACACTGCTGCAGGGAAAGCCAAATGTGTCATAAGATCAGGGCCAAATTTAACATTAATACTCTCATCTAGTAAGATGGACGGATGCAGGCTGCAGACTGTCAGTCAGACTACTCTAAATAACAACTCCCTGCATCAGTTGTCATTAAGATGAATGACTGTTTGTCCAGAACAAATGACGATACAGGGGCTGAGCAGCATTTTATTCCCTCTCTCTCTCTGCACCCTCTCCTCCAAACAACCTTTAATGAAACGACACAGCTTTACTAGCAACCTTTAATTGCTTAACTGACCATCCATCCAGCCATCCATCCATTATCTATACCGCTTATCCTCAGAGGGTCGCCAGGGGGCTGGAGCCTATCCCAGCTGACATTGGGCAAGAGGTGGGGTACACCCTGGACTGGTTGCCAGTCAATCACAGGGCTGACACAGAGAGACAGACAAACATTCACGCTCACAGTCACACCTACAGGCAATTTAGAATAATCAATTAACCTAACCTGCATGTCTTTGAATGGTGGGAAGAAGATAAAGTTAAGGAAAACAAATGGATTGTAAGATGTAACTCAAAGATGTGTGCTCATTTGGCTTCTTTGAGCCTTTGTTTGTGGCTGTTGTTTGAGTCCTGAGGCTTCTCCCGGAGGTCTCAGGACACAATTCATGTAAATACAGAGGTGCCTGACCATGTAATGCCTTGTATATCAGGAGTCAAATTTTAAAATCAATCTGGTGTAAAGTGTGATCTACGATTAGTTTTTGTTAAAAGCCTCACAACAGAGTTCTGGACTAGTTGGGGTCGAGATAGAGAAGATTTTCAAACTGAGGAAAGGCCTTGATTGATACACCTTCTTGAAATAAATGATCACATCTTTTCAGACATTTGTCAGCCTTATAATCATGCTGAACTTAGATCTAGTGGTGCAGCTAAGATGCAGGATTCAAATTCTGAGGCTTATTAGGCATCCAAACTAATACACCTCGGATTTGTGAAAACAATTGTATTGTATTTTAGATATTGCATTAGGATTTTTTAAAGAAAATACTGGATAGATGTCTGAAGAAAGTAAATGGGCAGACAATTTGGACATCCTCTTCTGACAGCATTGAGCCTGATCCCACATGAAATTCTCTAAAGTGCACAGATTGTAAAACCTAGAAAAAAAATTCACCCAAATCTGTTCCCTGACACACACTTATAGAGCCAACATTTAAAGGTGTTAACATAAACTTTGGGAAACACATTTGATTTTGTTATCATTGTCACAAATGAGTTGCATGTATATGTCAGCAGACTGGTTTTCCTTATTTCACAGATTAAGGAATCTGTTAGAGCAATGAATTTATGTTTGTTTCTTCATCATTAATGTTGAGGTTTTCAATTATTTCCATGTGGATTCCTTTCAAAAAGGTTTGCCTTACAAAAAAAAATTAATCAGAACCATTCAACAGTTTAATCAAACATGAGGTAGGCCGAGCAAATACGAAAGTCATTATTGTACTCAGTGTGGTTGAATTCACTGAGTTAGCAGACATATAATCTCATTTCTGTGAAAGAGTTTACAATATCTCGTAGTTTAAAGTGGCCAGCAAAGATAGGAGGATCAAATCCATGCCCCAGATAAAATCAATGAAATCAATTGTCTTCATATAAAATATAATAAAAAGATCTAATGAATAGTCAAAAGATATGTGTGGGGGGAAAACGTGTAAAATACAATATAAACATTACTATTGTAAACTAAAATATGTGAATTCACATCAGTTACAACTGATGTTTTTAGTTACATTAATGATATGCTACATGAAACAAAATCAATTGGTCACTGGCCATTTCCTCTTTGTGGTCTTAGTTGTGGAAGAAGTACTGAGGTCTTTTATTTAAGTAAAGTAATCAACACCATAATGAAGATATACTACATTACAAGTAAAAGTCCTGCATTCAAAATCTTACTTCAGTAAAAGTACAGAAGTACTGGAAGCAAAATGTACTTTGAATATCAAAAGTAAAAATACTAATTCACTCAGAGCGTTAAATTAGTCATATATATTAATATTACTGATTCACTGATGTGTTTGACTGTGATTTTACTGTTAATTTTAACAAAGTTATATACTGTCAGTATACAACTGTTTGCATATTAATTAATAATGCATATTTTATAAACTGATCATATGTTGAATAAATAGAAACAATATTTCCCTCTGAAATGTAGTGGAGTAGAAGTATAAATGATCATGCAAGAGAAATACTTAAGTAAAGTACAAGTACCTCAAAATTGTACTTAATTACAGTACTCCACCACTAGTCATAGTTACTTCATTGTTGCATGATGATGCAGTTAAACATGAGTTGTCTTTGGGGTTGGTGTGTTCAGGTGTAGCTGGAAAGCTCTGATTTCTAATTATGTGAGAGTTGGCTGAGAAACATCAATCTTGTGTAAAATGTAAGAAGCTACCAAATTTGGACATTCAAGCCTTTTTATTTTCATCTTCCAGGTAATATTTTTCAACATAAGTCATACATGCAATGGTCTTCAACAGCTGACTCAAATAATGGATGCTAGAGCTTCCCACATAACAACTGAGACATAATAGTATAAATGTTTTGAACTGCATTACCACCTACCAATAATGTAACTTTGACTGTGATGAATTACCTATCTGAAGTAGCTTCAGCTCTCTGCAATTTTATTTTTATATGGAACTGAAACTAACGGGTTGCATAAAAAGTTCATCCATCAATGTAAAACACTGTGGCTTGGAAAATGGTCAACATAATGGAAAGTACAGTGCAGTCAGAATGTATTAAGACAGTGGTACATTTTGTGTGTGTTGGCTCTATACTCCAGTGCATTGAATTTGAAATGAAACAATGGCTATGATGTTTTAGTACCCCATTTCAGCTTCAATTTCAGGGTATTTACACCCATATCAGATAAACACTGTGGGGACTTCTTATATATACTCCCCCAATTTTAAGCAACAGAAAGGTTGTGGATCAGTTAACGTAAATGAAATATTCAATAGTTGATTGCAAATCCCAGTCAATCCATTTCTTTCTCTATACTTTTATGTCTCCATCACTCTGGTGCAGGTTGATCTGTGTCTCATCTGTCCGTTGTTCCAGTACTCTACAGCATTCGTACACGTCTTTGTTTTTGCAAACTGTAATCTGGCCTTTCTATTGTTGAGGTTTACCCTGTGGTGAAAACTCTGGAGAGTTAACTTGTGCAGACAGTTGTAAAGGGGGTTTTCTTGACTATTCCAACTATTTTAACATTGTACACAACAGTGTTTAGGGACGTAATGTTTTAGCCACGCCTGATTCATTCTGATTTTGCAACTCATGCTTTGACATTCTTTTATTCTTCAGCAAATGTCATACCTAAAATCAACTCTAGTCTTTTTGCTAAGTTATTTTTGCATGACGCAAAAAGCAAACAAACCTGCGCAAGAAATATTTGAGCAGCCAATCATGCGATGACCATTGGTAGCCTAAAATTGGAGTGGATGTGCATGTCAACTACTACCTTGAATTAAAGCTGAGAGATGGCACTTTAACCTCAGTCGCCGTTTCATTTCAAATCCAAAGAGATAGAGAATAGAGATAAAACAAAAAACGTCATGTCATTTTCGCCATGACTGCACTGTATATGCAATTTGTGGTATATTGGATGCACCATGGACAAACACTAATAGTCCTTTAACAAAAAAATGTAGCCTTTCACACTCAATGTTAAACTGGTGTGACAACAACAGTGTGAAATACAACAAAAGACACACAAATAGGTCATACTTGGTAGGGATCTAACGCAGGTTTCTGAATGTACTGTAGATGCAAATATTCATAGTCACAGGCTAAAACTGATATTTTAATGTTAAATATGTATTTTAACAATTATATAAATATAAAACAATTTAAGGAGAAGAACAAATAATATCAGTCCATTTAATGAGTCCACAGGATGCTTGAAATTCACTGTCACACTTGCAGTTGTTGCCGCTCAATCCTCACTACTCCAGCACATAGTCATAAAGTGTTTTTATGAGCAAATGTCACTACACTAATTGTGTGGATTTCAAGTAGTTATCCATCACTTCCTTGCACATATGCTTGACATTAGGGCATCTTCCCTGCAGTGCTGGCTGAGTGATGTATAGCAATAAGAATGAGCATAAAAATAAAGTAAACACAAAGGACAACACACAGCTAACATCAGCCAAACAAGAAAAAGAAATACACATACAGATGCAACAAAGCTCAGTTATCACAGTGCAAAAAGGCAAGAAACAACTTTTCCTTCAAGGGCGAGAAACCTGTTATGGATGTGCATGCACATTCATGGTCGAGTGGTTGCTGATATGCTCTTGCAAAAATCTAACTGCGGAGAGGAAGACCTTTTGCCTTCTAGTTCTCCTGCAGACATACTGAAAGACCAGACTGAGCTGACAAGCCAGGTGACAAAACAAAAGTTCAGACATGTTCAATTAAACTCCTGTAGAACCAGAAATTTGTAATTTTGTGCAGTAATTCAGTCTTGTGTTTCTTGTAACCCCAACCCTTTGTCAGCAGGGCAGCTTAGTCATTAGAAACACTGTCCTACAGATGGAGGAACAAGGTTCGATGTCATCAAACAGCAATTCTGCAGTGTCGATGAGAAAGACAGTGAATCTACCACCTCTACGGAGCTAGAAAAGTGAAATAAACATGCATGGGGCTCATGGTGTCTAACATGATCAAGGCTTTATTTTCAGTTTGGGGGAAGACAGGGCTATTCCTGACTGGCTTAAACACATTGGGGGAATTTTGGTTGGAACATAGTTAAATCCTCAGCCATGCATCCCACTTTAACTGTGAGCACAAACCATGAACCCCAAAAAATTTGCCATTCTCATTAGAGCTGGCGCATCCACAAAGTCAAAGTCAGAAAATTCTTTGTGAAAAGCCTCCATCAATTTGGTGTGATATTGCTTCATCAAAGGTGAGAGCAATATAAATCATCTTTTATCAGTTGTCAGTGGATAAAGGTAAGATTGGAAAAGTGAAATCAGCTGGAGTATTCCCCATCTTTTAATGTCAAACCTGAAGGTAACAATGCTGATTGATGTCGAAAGGGTGTGCAGACCTTGGGAAAAGTTACTTTAACTTTGGTGTTCATCATGTTTCACTGTACAACTTTACAAGGAAACATGGCATCACTATAGACTGAATGTCTATTTGATCCATTCACCAGTGTCTATCTCCGGATTTTCCAGTTCCCAGGAGTTTGCAAGGAAAGACAAAAAACGTACCAAAGAAATGAGATCCTGCCTAAGATATTGATCCACTACAACATGAGAGTCCGCTGGAGCCCCATAAAGGAGCCGGCATATCAGGAGCTCCCACATATGTGTTAATACACAATGGGTGAGGGCTCAATGAGTAGTCATGGAACTGCATTTCTCCCGTCACATGAAGCATGTGAAAGATAAATCTACGCATTTTACAGACGCCTCCATCAGTTAGGCACTGTGGACTGCAGAGGGTGTTGCCATGTAATGGATCTCTCTCCCACCTAATGGGAGAGAGCTCTGCGATCTATTTACCAATAAAAGAAATTGTAGGTCTTTCACAAGACCAATTAACTCATTATCTGGTCATCTCCTGCAACCAATTAGATTTCACAAAGTAAGCCTTGGTGCAAAGTTCCTTTGTGTAGCAAAAGAGATTACAGTTAAAGAGATAATAGAGATGGAAACTGTTATTAAGAAGGCAACAAAAACCCTATTTGCAGAAGTTTTAGTCTAAACACAGGAAATTTGAAGCTATTTTTGTCAGTGAAAATCTCTTTTAAATCTATAAATTCACCACTGAAAACAGAACAGAATGACCATTTCAAGGAAAAACACTCTGGTTTCAGCAGGCAGCCAGATGGAGAAACTCAAAATGGGTCACGGTAAAGGAATGATTCCCTGGGAAATAACTCAGTGCCCCAAGGGCCACAATATAATGACACGGAGGTCGAGGATTTAAGAAGCCACATGACAGCAAAGTAAGGTGTATTGCAGCAAGTCTCTTGCTAATATGAGGTCTTTTCATAACTTGAACTCCAAATGCTTTCCAGGAAAAAAAACCCATTTCATTTTTGTCTATTCAGATTACCTGTGATTATCGAACTCTACTGCTTCAGCACTCCCACTTTCCAATTTCAGAACATGAATCAGCCAATTAGAAGAAGCCAGGGACATGCTGTGTGAGAAAATGTCAAAAGCTAAAGTGAACCAACCAGACTTCTTATCTTGCCATGCCTCTCCATCCAGACAACTCTGAATCTATTGTCACAGTAACCGCAGATGATGTGACTGGGGAGGTGTAGGCTGCCTAAAAAGTTCAAATCTGTCAGGCGGTTTTAATGAACCTCGCAAAAGCTGTAAATATCTCTAAACCTTCCTGATACTTGATAATTAAAACATTTACCACATTTGCTAATTATCTATATTTGATAGGAAGCAGCTGTGTCTATATTTATTTTTGTGTGAAAGAGGGAGAAAGAGACAGGAGAAACCCACCATTTAACAGCACAAATTTTCACATTTTAACAATGTTCCAGATTATAGCGAGTTTTATGAAAAGTGAGTCAATAATGATGTCTTATTTTACGCCAGTGACTCTGCAGGAGACTTACAAAAAATAAAATGTTCTGCTTGTTGAAAAAGATTTTGGTTTAAAGTCAAGTGGAAATAAAAATTTTTTAGTCTGCTACGGCAGTGATTTGCAATGACCAGGCCGCGAGCCGGACCCGGTGCACACAGTGTTGGCTACTGGGCCGCAAAGATGTGACAAGAACAGATCATCCATCCACACACCCAATTTACAGTATGAGCACTCCCTCTTTCTCGCTCGCCCACTAGGGCTGTTTTTCCCTATATGCATCATAAGCGACTGCAATGGGCCCCCTAACCACCAGGGTGTGATGGTGTTTTTTTTTGTTTGTTTGTTTTTTAGGGGTTGCTTTCTGCTTTTTAAAGGAAAATCTCAACTCTATATTTCTTTGTTAATGAAAAGCTTTATTAATAATAAAGTATGCTTAGTCGTGGTGGTTTGGGTTTGGGGGGGCCCAAGTGTAAAATGTAGTTTAGGGCCCCAAAATGTTCAGAAATGGCCCTGTTGCCCACACACTGTGCTATTTCTTGCTATCTCTCTCTCCTCCGGATGCTGTCAGTGGTTCTGACATATTCATATATATGTAAAGTCGCAAAAACACTGAGCTAACAAAGGAATCAGCTTACTTTTGAAGTAGAGTAGTAGTAACTTACTGTATTGATTTATCTTTTATTTTGACAACTTATCTTGACTGAATTAACTTGTTAAAGTCCCTCTCGAGTCAAACATGTGTTTTTCCTATTGTTCATTCACTTGGATGTTTGAGCTTTACTGCGCAGAATGATGAATGAGAGTTTGTTTTCATGTTCATCCGCTGAAGGGGGAAGTTTCTCTGCGCTCACCTTAAATCTCTGCAATTTACGTGTGATGTGGAAACTTGAAGCCTCCAGTGCATATTCTCCACACCGAGAATGGATTTTTTCAGTGAAGCAGGAGGCATCTTGTGTCCAACATATTTGCATATTCATTCTGGATTTTTGAATGAGGGAGAACAATGGGGAAAACCAATATCAGACAAAAATGTTATTCAAACCAGATTATTTTTATATGTTTTAAAACATGTCTGGAGAGGATCTTTTCTTCAGGGTTATTGCAGATCCTAACTAGTTTTGTTTCCACTTTATAAAGGCAGAGGATTGCTAATTGGCAGCGTTCACTTTAATACACAAAGATAGTTTTAAAGCACATGCCTAAGGTGTTTTTTTCTTGCACGCTACACTGACAAACCAAGGTTGGACAGCAAGAGTGAGTGGCACTTTATGTTCCCTGAAGGCAACGTCGGCACACATGGTCACACACAAGTGTTCCATCAGCAGAGACAGGCATGTCACGGACTGTCACGTGTCATCAAACTTGATGGAGATACTCGACAGCCTGACCCAAACACAGAAGCTTCTAAAAGATGAAAAAAAAAAAAAAAAAAATACAACATGGTCTTAACCTACAGTTGGCCTGTCAGAGAGTACCAGTCCATCCATCTCACCAGTCCATTACCATCAGTCAACACAGAGTGGGAGACAACCTGGACGCAGGAGTAAGAGTCATGAGGTATGTAGCTATGGTTAGCCACTTCATCCATTAAACCCATCAGACGTAAGGTCGCTGTTATTGTTTTAATGGCTGACATTTCTTCTTCTGGGGGGATGGCTGACTGGAGCTCTAACTGAAAGCTGCTCAGCAGAGACAAGAGAGAGAAGACAAGAGAGAGAAGAGTTGAGGAAGATAAAGAGGAAGAATCTATCTGTAATATCACTAGAGTAAGATTAAAGCAGCGGTAGGCAAATAGCGGCTTGTGGGCCAAATCTGGCCCTCTGACCAAAATATTTGTCCCCCTGACGAACGCCTTGCCTTTCATAAATTACATAAAAATGTTTGCATGGTTTTTAACATATCTACAGTAGATAACAGGGTAAAGGTTTGTGTAAATCCCTGTAAATAATCTTGTAATATCTAATACTGCCCCTATATGAAGAGAGTCAGGCTAATTGAACAACAACAATACAATTCATTCAACCATAAACAAAGCAGGCCTCTGTTTGTCGTGTGTTGGTTCATCTGTAGTCTCGTAGTACAACACAGAACATATGTTCGCGTTTACGAGTAATTTACTGTAACTCTGTCAGCTCTCACTTACTAACAGGAATTACAACATCTGCCTTCAGATGCAATACTAAAACAGTTTTACAAATAAATGAACAAAAAGAATGCCCCCCAGTGAACAATGCTGGAAAAACTGGCCCATGGTTAAAACTAATTGCTGAATCCTGACTTAAAGAACTGTGAGTTTAAGGAGACAGTGGGGTTTGGAAAAATGCCTCCTAAATTTCCATTAAGCTGGGCAGATGCTGTGCATATTTATTAACTTGTATGTTGTGTTATCTCACACTGCACGTTTCAATCATTCAAAACATACGACTGGACATAAACACGGAACCTCAGATCAGTTTTGTCCATTGACAATTTCAATAAGGTTTATTCAAACAAAGGCAATGGGTCCTAAAATTTTGACAAAAAAAGAGAAAGGCTGTGTTACTTTGTGCAATTCTTCAGCATAGTCTGAATCAAGACTACAGTAGCCACAACATGTAAAATACTACTACTATCATATCAAAACAAGCAGCGATGTGGGAAACCGGACTATGGAACTGCTCAGACTGTAAAACAAGCAACCAGTTTTTCTAACATCCCAGGGATCCATCTGATCGTCCAACAGCCAGATTGTTGATTGTTGGGATAATTAATCACATGTTGTGACGCCCCTAAAGCTGTTAAACAATAACAGTTGTTGTCCTCGATCTGGAGGAAATTTGGCCCGATTCTAAAATTAGTAGAGGCGACCAATTCGGGCTTAATCTGTACAGTGTCTACATTACTGCCCTCACAACCATCTCTCCTAGAAATTACGTTTATTAACTACTACTACTAATTCATTTTGCCTGTTACATTTTGAGAGTAACGTAATTGCTGCCTGCATTATGTTCAGTGGGAATGCTTTTTTCCGGGGAACTAAGTGCTACATTTTTGTATTCCATGGACGGGAAAGGAGGTGGCCGAGGTGGGTGATCGGTACAAATCACAGTAGTGCGACACCGGAGACCGGGGTTCATATCCTAACTGAGTAGGTTTAGGCAACAAAAGCACTTTGATCAAGATTAGACAACGGTTGGGCTTTAACGCTTAATAAACCAAACATGTCCTGTTGTGAGTCACCAAGACCATGATCGTTCCTTAACCAGGTGCTGTGAGCAACCAAACATAACCATAAAAAGTTAAATCATGCTTTAGCAGATATTGTCTGTTGCAAATTAGTCGTATATAACCAGAATAGGGTTGGTCCTCAACGACAGAATATGTTCACCTCACCAATTCATGTGATTTACTGAAAATAGATGCTTGTCTGTCTTTATGATGATATCCTATTGAGCCCCAGTCAATACTGTACCAGCACACCAACCCTTAAGAGTTAACCGTCTAATCATCTGCTGTAGTGAGTTCAGATTAGATGAACTACCTCTCCTTATTATACAAAGACCTGAGGGGAAAGGAAACCCATAAGCTGTAGCGGGGGAATGTTAAAAGGCTCTTAACAAAGTGACTGCTGTGTTGATACAAACATCGCAACGTTACACCCTGCGGCCCTCATAATATATGTGAACTGACACTTCAAAGAGACAAGACTTGTTGTCACTGCCAAGTTGCCCGAGAGATTAGCCGAAGAGACAGCTGTACACTTTGACCAACATTTATATACTGTATGCAGGACAATGTACATTGGCTGATAATTAGTTACTGAGGGTTTTAATCCAAAAGTATTGGGAACCAGGCCAAATAAATATCTTGTTGTTTTCCTATAATAATAATAATAATTTCTACTAAATTAATTAACTGACATTTAGTAGATAATGTAGGTGCTAATTTAGATAATATTACTGGCTTATGCATAACACTATATATATATACACACATATATACACACACACATATATATATAATCTGTTGCAAATAAGTTTATCTTGGTTTATCTCTAAAGTAATCAAACCACGAAAAATGAAGTTAAGTATGCAAATATACTTTAGAAAACTTAGATCATGAGAATAATTTAGTGTACACTGAGTTCAGTATAGCAACAAGACGAGGAAGGTTTTAAAAATAAATATAAAAGTTGTCATTGTGTGGGAAAATATCAGAGGAGTGAAGAGGAGGAGATGCTGCACTTCTTGTTTTGGAGGAATTTAAATCTTTCACATTGAGGGGTTTTTCAAGAATTAAATTTTCTCAGCACAGTGGATATCTGTTGTTCTAAAGGGTCAAGCATAAATAGTGACAGAGACAGTCAAAATAGATTAGACAGAAGGAACAGGCGGAGTGTCTTTGAATTAAATCCACCAGACTTTTAAAACATCAGCATCGAAATACTTCCTCTGTAAGGCGTAAGGCAATTTTGTTTGGTGGAAGCCATTTAAGAGCTGACAATAAATATTTCAAGGTAGTAGTTAGGACATTTTAGTGTCTTAAACAATAGCTTTTATGACAAAAATATCTCCATGAATAACCTTTAGCTGATCATAGAGCTCCTGTGTCACAATATCAGAAAGAATACGAGCTTTGAGGTTGAGTGGGGTTTTACAGACGATGACAAAAAACATAGTACAGAGGAAATGCAAATATGTTGGTTTATTCCCAACACAGCGAGGCTCACAGTAATAATGAGAGGGGCTGAGAGAGACAAGTAGAGCCACAGGCCAAGAGCCGGCTGCCAAACAACAATAAAAAGCAGTTGTGTGTGATAGATCAAGCTGTGAGAGGAAGATGAAGGGCACACTGGGGTCAGATAGATAGAAATCCTCTGTGATCTCCCCCATCTTTCACAAAAACCGTCTGTGGCGTTATAGGAGACACTGAGTGGAGACAGATGTCACAGAGGGAAGACAGTATATAGAAAGAAAAAAGAGAGGGAGAAAAAGAAAGAAACAATGAAAGAAGGAACTAGACATGGGTGGATTATGAGACGATGGGCCCCTGGGCACAGGCATGTAAAAGACTCCCCACCCCTCCTACATAAGAGCAAGACACCCAGATTGAAAGAGACACAAAATGACTACAAACAACACGGCTGTATCATTTGCAGTCATTTTGTTTCTCTTTGTAGTGATTTTGTGTCTCTTTGTGGTCATTTTGTTTCACTTTAGTTTGTTTTGTTTTTTGTAGTTTGTCATTTTGTTTTGCATCTTGGTAGTCATTTTGTCTCTTTATAGTTGCTTTGCATCTCTTTGTAGCTGTTTCGCATCTTTGCAGTTGTATTGTGTCTCTTTGTGATCATCGTTTTATCTCTTTGTAGTCATTTGTGCCTCTTTGTAGTTGTTTTGTATCTCTTTCTGGTCGTTTTGTGTCTCTTTGTGGTTGTTTTGAGTCTCTTTGTAGTCATTTTTCAATTCTGTGAATTCATATTGAGTCTCTTTGTGGTTGTTTTGTGTATCTTTGTAGTCATTTGGTGTCTACTTGTAGTTTTGCATCTTACTGTAGTCGTTATGCATCTTTGTAGTCATTTTGCGTCTTTTTGTAGTTGTTTAGTGTCTTTGTAGTTGTCTTGCGTCTCTTTGTAGTCATTCATTTCATACAATAAATATTAACACTTCTAACTGAGGCTCTGGCCCCCCTGACCCTTTGGGCCCTTGGGCCTGTGCTCGGTAGGCCAATTCAGTCATCTATGGAACTAGAGGGTCTTACAGGACATCTGGGAGATGGCTAGTTGACCTGTGGAAATTCTGCGCTGCATGGCTGGCTGAATACATTGCATTCCACTGCTAAACTAATTGAGAGAGGTGCTGAAAGTGAAGGAGTGAGATGGGGCTGGGTGGGGAAGCTCTGCGGTTTAGGTGTGAACCAGGCCTTTCTCACATTAATCATGGTCAGGTGAAACACTGAATGAACCTGAGCAGTCGCCCCCTCCCTGCTCTTTACTGCAGCTTAAAGATGATGGAACGCCAGAAGCCACTGGGACTTTCTAGGAGAGCACTGTAGGACAATACAGATTACTAGAGAGAGGAATCCACAAGCAAATGCATTTCAGACTAACGCACCAAGACTTGGTTTCACTTGTCTGCTGAAGCTTGCTGGCTTTTTCCTCCTCCTAAAAATCAATTAAAGAACAGATTTACCAAACCTTATAGGAGTGTGACGACTGATGAGTATTTAAAAATCTCTCTGCCTCTCTGTGTGTCTCCTCTGCTATGGATCAATAAGTCTTTTATACTGTCTATAATTGAAATGCAGGGAGCCTGAGGTGATTTAGTTGGCTTTAATTTTCTTGTTCGTTATGAATACAAATAAGACCAAGGACATCAGATCTCCATTCATCTGCAAACACACACAAACACATGCACACGTCCCTGCCCGTATTAACTGAGATTTTCTTCAGTTATATACATTCCACCCATCCATCCATCTATAAAGCACATTGGTGCTGCAACTGACAATTATTTTAATAGTTGATTAATCTGCTGCTGTTTATTATCTCAATTAATTGATTCATTGTTAAAAAATATGCAATGCAAATACAATTTCCTAGAATGCAAGTTGACATATTCAAATGTCCAGAAACATTTGAAAAGGTCCACAACCCTAAGAAATTCTGTTTACAATCATAGAAAACAAAGAAAATCAACTTCTTTGAGAACCTGGAACCTGTACATTTTTGCTTGAAAAATGACTGAAACAATTAATTGGTTGATGCAGATTAAGTTTATGCCAGTCAACTTCATTATTAATAGACTATTCTTAAAGAACATGCATAATATTTGAGAGACTTGTAAACTTAAATCAGGAATTAACTAAAGTATAACATTCTCATTAAATACATATATATCCATCCATCCATCCATCCATTATCTATACCGCTTATCCTCAGAGGGTCGCGGAGAGGCGGGGTACACCCTGGACTGCCAGTCAATCATATATATATTAAAAATTCCCCCCTCGCCCCTGCGGGCGGTCTTTTACTCCTTCAAGCTCGGGTCCTCTACCAGAGGCCTGGGAGCTTGAGGGTCCTGCACAGTATCTTAGCTGTTCCTAGCACTGCACTCTTCTGGACACAGATCTCGGATGTTGTTCCTGGAATCTGCTGGAGCCTGCTGTTCCGATTACCACGGGGACCACTGTTGCCTGGACTAGATCATATATATATATGTACACACACACATATACATATATATAATTAAGCAATTCCAATTCGGAAAAATCTGTCTTTGCTAAGGCCTAAAGGTGGCTGTGAAATGTGCTGGCTCCTATTTAATAAATGGCAAAAGCCAATAACCACTTTCCATCTTTCCCCCTACTTTAGTAAGGCACATGAACACTTTACCCCCAGAGAAAGGCAAAATTACAGAGAGAAAGAGGAGAAAGTGGCTGGCAGCATGGTGAAATGAGGAGGAAAGAGCAAAAGGAGTGCAGGACCTTGTTAAAAGCCCCTCTGCGACAGCCAAGGAAAGGCTGCAGCTCCGAGTCATTATATGTGGCTGAAGTTGGAAAGAGTGACTGAAAAAAACAGATGTACAGACAGAAAGAGAGGGTTTCAGTAGTAGGTGCTGCAAAATGAAGAGGGGAGTGCCGGTTTGAAAATGGAAGATCAAGTAGTAGCTTGCTAAGCTAACTGATGTTGGAAACGCATAGAAGCAATGAGAATGAGACAGAGGAGCAAAAACCAACAATCAGTTTGAGAAACTGAAACTGCTACTATCTATTTTAACCCCAGTTTTCACTGGAACCCTGAAAATCAAACCCTTATCCTGGTCTTAAATGAGTAAAATGTTGTAAAATGCAAATAACATAAAAGAGAATAAAAGCATAGACGAAGAATATCTGCAGGTCAAACCATCCTCCCACAGCTTGCAGGTAGGATTAGTTCCAAACTGTCCTCTCATGCCCACTATGTCAACTAATTCAGTAATACTGACAAAATGAATAATAACATGAGTGAATGGGATGCTATTTTAATGAAATAACATTATCAAAACATAAACTGCAAATGTCCTTTTACCTTTACATAATATAAATAAATACAAATAAACAGCTGGAAGTTAAACTTTGAACAAACTGCCAGTTTTTGGACATAAAACACACACAAGCTTTGTTATTATTATCTTGAGTTTGATTCTGCCTGCCATACCTTCTTATTGAGAAAAAACAATTTGTCTTTTCTTCACTGTAAAAAATATGTCCATCTTGTACATATATAGTATATATAGTACATAGTAATATATAGTTTTAATCCTTAAAATTTCAGTCCTGGTTGATTTTGTGACACCTGTGGTTACTGCTGGTTACAGAAAGTGCAGTTTACCGCTACAGCAAACACTCTTTGAACAGCTACAACAGAGGAGCAACTGGTGTATAAAGTCAGTTAATAATAATTGCAGTCTTATTTCATGCTGCACACTGTGTGAGACATCTTATAGCTCACTGTAGCTGGTCCCTCTTGTTTCATTACTCTGCAAAAGATTTAAATGATTTGCTGACGAAAAATGTTGAAAAAGACCATGTCTTATTTTGTAGAAGCATTTTTGTTGTTTTTGTCAGGTTTGATGAACTGTCGTTGTCAGTGCTAACCTCAGTGACAAATTGCTGTTTCCTGTGACTACTTCACAATAAGAGCCACCATGTGTTTCTCTAGTTTAATGCTTTTAATGTAAAGCATCAGTGTAGTGTAGTGCAGTGTATCAGCTCTGAGGGTGAATTGTGACACTGTTATCAATTAGATCAAATAGACATGCATAATTTCCTGTGAATCCCTTAAGCCTGTGAGGACAATGTGAATCTAACACGGGATTGGTAGACTTCGTCACTAACAATGAAAACTACTATATACAGAGGTGATTATAGAATGTAAGTACATTAAATGTCTGTTGCTGAAAAAATGCTGACCATAAATAGTATCAAAAACAGGGTTTGGTTTCATGAAAATCTTAAAGATTACAACTTTAACACGTCATTTAGCTGTTTCAGTAACTCTTGTGAACCTGAATCTTCAAAGCCTCGCTAGCGTGAAAGTGCTTTTGTTTGTTTGTTGTTTCCTCATTCTACTTTAGTTTCCTGTACCTCTACGGCCTACAGGGGACACCCACCCCACAGATGAAGAACCAGTTGAGTTAAATAAGTGCTACCATCACAGAAGGCAGCATACACATTATTATTATATATAGTATGAAAGAGTTTATGCTCATGCAAAAGCGTTCTACAATTTAAATAAAATGATGGGGGGGGGGTATGTTGTTTTTGGCTTACTCTGGCTCCAACAACAGCAAACTCACAGGAGTTTTTGACCTCTGTAACATAAAAAATATTTTACCTCATTGAGGCTTCAATCATTCAATCCTTGTCGAATTTTCAGTCACGGACCCTGAGCCTAGCAAATAGCAAAAATGAATAATTCAACAGCTGAAGCAGCCTATCAGAGAAACTAACTCCTCTGGTGTTTGGAGGCCATCTCGGATAGTGGTGTAAATCCAACAGTCACCACACGCTTAATGAATAAGAGTGTAGATAAAATAGCTCAACAGTCTTTACATTTGGAAATAAGATTTCTGATCCTTTAAATCTCCAGGCACCACTCAGGGTTCAAGAAAATGTCCGGTTTGATTTCAATGCAGGAGAGCAGCGCCGATACAATTCACAAAACATTCAGCTCTCAAAGAGTTTTCTCACAATTTGACATATTAAAAACATTCCCCAGACACAAAATATATTCCTCTACCGACAAGCTTTTCCTGTGGTGTCACTCAGGTGGGAATTCATTATTCGTTTTCTATTTTGGTTTCAATGTGTCAGTTAACGAACTTCAAATAACTTCTCAACTACTGGAGCCACACATTTATCCATTCCTCCTCATATGACTTTACAAAGCCTAAAAATCTTCCTCCACACTGCCGAATTAATAGAGAAGAAGATGAGAAATGATTGGGGTACAGAAAAGATATAATGTTAGAGTTGAAGATTTTAATGGTATGAATTGCGTCAAACAAGGTGTACTTTGAATTGACTTGCAACTCAGGTTCAGCATTTCTACTTTGCCAGGCAATTTTGATGAAAAGGTAAAGTAGTATCTCTACTCCCTCTTTCCGATGTTAAAAGCACTTCTTTTAACAAGAGCCACGACAAGGACTGCTTTTAATCCGTGAACACCCCAATAAAAGATGGAGTTGTCCTCACATGCTTTTGAGCGTTTCAAAGTCATCCTATCAAGGAGGGAAATCTAAAGCTGAATGTCTGGGGAACAAAAACACTGGAGGGAGAGGACTCTCATTTGGCTTCAGTTCTCCTATGGCAGCCATGTTCCCCAGGCTGATGGATGAAGGGAGAAACTCATCTCATGACTAATTATTTATCTTCCCTCCAGAACTGTTGTGTCTGGGGGTTGGAAATAACACAACCCTCTGCTCTGACCAAGCAGTAAACAAACTAGAATGATGGAGGTGACTGAGTCTCCTCTTTCTCCCTCACAACACTGTAGAGCATGGCTGCCATACATACAGCCCACAGACAAAATCTGGCAGGTGATATTTCTCCCTTCCTGTGGTTGTGTGTATGTCTTCAATAAAATCTGTTAGATTAAGAGGAATGATATCATGACTATGAATTTTAATATGCGAGATCCATTGTTCTTGGGTTCGAAAACATCATTGTTGCCAATTAGGGCTGCCACTTTTTCAATAAATTAAGTTCATATGGACATGGACTAACGCGTCATTCGTTCAAACCCACGATTTTCTTCACCTTCGCTGTCGAATCCAAAATGCTTCCACACATGACCCCCACTATTGCCATTAGTGAAACACATTTTTAGTAATACTTGTAATGAACACTTAGTATAAAAGCTAGAGTATTAACCAGAACAACAATAGAAACATTCATTAATTATTATTACAATAACATTACATGGCCAAAAGTATGTGTGAACACCCGAACATTAAAAATTATGGGCATTAATATGTTGCTATATTAACAACATATTATCTACACGATTTTAGAACCTGGCTGCAGTGTTTTGCACTTATCCAGCCACAAGAGTATAAGTAAGGCTCTCAGTCGGTGCTCCAGTTCATTCTAAAGGTGTTGGATGGGGTTGAGGTCGGGGCTCTGTGCAGGTCAGTCAAGTTCTTCCACACCAAACTTGTAAAGAAAAATGTCTCTCTGGACCTCATTTTGTGCACAGGAGCGTTGTCATGTTGAAATAGGAAAGGGCCTGCCCCAAACTATTGCCACAAGGTTGGAAGCACACTATCTCAGTGCAATGATTAGTCAATTAATCGATAAGTCAATGGACAAAAAATGTATGTGTAACTATTTTGATAATCAATTAAAAGTAATTTTTCAAGCAAAAATGTCAAACGTTCTCTGGTTCCAGCTTCTCAAATGTGAGAATTTAATTGAGTGGATATTTTTTAGTCTTTGTGTTCCCACCGACAAGTGTTTCCTTGCCGAGCTGTGACTGAGGGACATGTCAAAACCTACATGGCAACCGCATGTAGGTATGTTGCCATAACAAAACACTGGCAATAAACCAACACACGACGATACCAACTCGATTTGGCTGACTGCTCAAGCCTTACCTTAGCTTCAACAGAACTTCTGATTGCATTTTTGCACAGGACAAGGATTTTGTAGATTCTATTGCAGTGTAGTTGCTCTACAAAGTTACCAATTCACAGGAAGTATGGAAAGGAGGAATGATTACATCAATCAATAACTCACAATGAACACATGTGAGTTTTGTATCAAAATATACCTGGAAAAATCTTAGCCTATCCTTTAGGATTTTCCTTAAGGTTCCCTGTGGATTTTTGTAGGTATGAAGAAGTTTTTCTGAGTGGGTCCCCATTGGATGCACATACATGCACGCGGGTGATGCGATACACAATCCTACCAATGGTGTCACAGTATTCCACTGACCAAGAGGTGGCAGTAACACGGCAAGATATGTAGCAATGTGCCAGCAAAGGTAGGGACGAAGAAGACTGCTAGCAAGTAAACATGGATGTAAACAAGGCTGGATTTAAAATACTTTGAAAATTAGCTTTGAAAATGTTTATGAGGATGAAAATGTACTCAACACGTTTGTTAGACCTCAAGGATTCACACAATGAGTCTTGGTGAAAAACTCTGAATGTACACATAACTTTTGTTTGTTTACAAGAAAACTCCACAGGGCACCTTTAATCAGGGGGATGAGAACCTCAGTATGATAAGAAGGTGTCCACATACTTTTGGCCATATAGTTTATAATAAAAATAATAATAATAATAATAACAACCTTGTTTTCTTGAAGATGATGTTATCTAATCACACAGTTTAGCCTGTAGTCCAACACTTTGAGTACATATTAAACATAGTTTATCTCTTGGGCTATAGGATGTGCTGCAGAGACCAGGCTTTACTGTAGACTTACACTCAGTTTAGAACTGAGCAGACACCTAGCAGGAGGCTTTCGGTTCTAATAGAGGGAGGTCTGTGTCCTCTAGCACTTTGAGCTCCTAATCTCGTATTCATGTATTCAAGGTGAGGAGCAGCTACAAGGGAGAGCCGAATGGGTCAGAGAACAGGGATGAAGAGATCTCAGGCTGAAAGAGGGAACCAGTGAGAGGAAAAAAAGATGGGAGGAGAAAAGCCCAGACTCCCTCTCATCCTTCCATGAACCTATCAGTGGAACCTGAGAAGGAGAAGAAAGGCTTGGGTCCTGGAGCTACTCACAGACCAGGATCAAAGGGAATCCCCATCTGATCCAAATGTTGTTTGAATGTTTTATGGTAGCCAAGACATTGAGGTGAGGCTTGAATAAGATGTGGCTCAAGAGAGCTCTGATCACAGGTGGCCTGTGATTTTCAGATGAGAACGTCACTTTGGGGAGCTTTTTTTTCTGAGCACATCAAATGTATATATAAATAATTCAAAACACTGAGCAAATATATATCTTAGTGGCGTATGATTGGATCTTCAAAGTCCCATTCCCTTTTACATTATGTCTTGATATTGTCAGTGACTGAATTCATTAACAGCTGCTAAGGCTGCACCAGCTATTCACATTTACACAGTAAAGACTACTGCAAGTACACGACTGTTGAATAATGGCACACTGAGATATGATGCATACAGCACACGCCCACATACACATATTCAAACACACACATATCATTGTAACTGACATACCAAGCTGCATGGAGGCTAATTCATTTGTGTCATTGAAAGATTAGGTACAATGTATCACTCACATCTTTTCTTTTTAATTTATCACCCATCAGCCCATTTTCATATGCCCACACTGACATTCCTGCAAAAAACAAACACATACAGCGACAGAAATACATTCAGTCATACATCATGAGTGCTGCTAATGCACAGAAACCTGCAGGCAACCTACATACATTCTTTCAGCACTGACAAAGCTCTTCAAGGATGCAGGGAAGCTATTGTGTTTTGTTTCCTCAGCGGAAAGAGCACAGGACGAATGTATTTACAGTTTATTATGCAGATGCCATCACTAAGCACTCTCCTGCAATGCAAATGCACACACACACGTGCACCCAGACTAATTTGGAATTTAACATGTGCTGTTTCAGAGCTTTCATTTCAGTTGTGCATAATACTGTACATGAAAGGGATTTCTGAATCACCAACATTGTGAATACATCAACAAGCAAGTAACTGAGTGCAAAGAATAATATGAATAATACACCCCTGAAAGAAATCACTGCTCGTATGGCTGTATACAAGCCTTTTAAGGGAAGATTGGGGACACATTTTATATTTCTAACTAAGCTCTAATGGATCTGGAAGAAAAAAAGAAGCTCTAAACTTGGGTCACTAGTGAATTGAGCCTGTAATGGGTTAACTTGTTCCAGTTAGATGAGGAAATAGGAGGGGACTAGCACTCTGACATCACTGCTGAAAGAGAAACTAAAAGGAGGAAAGGGAGCCGTGTGTTTTTACTTTTCTTTACAGATCTGAAAGATTTGGAAAAACCTACACGCACCAGGTAAAGTTGCAATTTGTCATATTTGCAGTCGTGTCTTTAGTGTTAACTAGTGTATTTCAGTGATTTCAAACACCCTAACCCTAACAATAAATCTGGTTTGACTTCATGCTGCGCTAACTTTTTTTCATCATTTCACCTTGTATTTTCTAGACATGGCTTCTGCTAGCAGTCTAATAGCTGAGGAGAATTTCCTTTGTTCCATCTGTCTGGAAGTGTTCACTAAGCCTGTGTCGATTCCCTGTGGGCACAACTTCTGTCTTAAATGTATCACAGATTACTGGGACACTAATAATACTGTATTACAATGTCCACTGTGTAAAGAACAATTCTACAACAGACCAATGCTTCGGGTCAACACTGTCATTGCTCAGATGGCCGCAAAGGTCAAGGCATCGGATCAAGAAAACTCTTACGGTAGTCCTGAACAAGCAGGAAATGGAAATGTGCTCTGTGATATCTGTGCAGGGACAAAGCTCACAGCCCTCAAGTCCTGCTTAGTGTGCTTAATGTCCTACTGTGAAACACATCTAGAGCCTCATCAGAGAATTTCGGCCTTGAAGAAACACAAGCTGATCCACCCGTTTGAGAACCTCGAGAGCAGGATATGCAAGAAGCATGATGAGCCTTTGGAGCTGTTTTGCAGGGTGGATGAAATGTTTGTATGTGAGTCTTGTAAAGTCAGTGACCATAAAACTCATAAGATAGTGAGTCTGGAGGAGGAGGCTCAAATGAGGAAGGCCCAGCTGGAAATAGAAAAGAAAGACTCTGATCAGATGATCCAGGCACGTCAGCAGAAAATTCACGACATTCAACACTCAGTGGAGGCCAGCAGAAATAATGCAGCGAAGGCGCTGTCATACAGCACATATGCGATGACTGCTGTGGTGGACTACATTAAGAGAAGCCAAGCTGAGCTGACTGAGGTAATTCAGACAAAGCAGAAAAAAATTGAAACAGAGACAGAGGGCTACATTAAAGAACTGGAGGGAGAAATTATGCAAATAAAGCAGAACAACTTGCAACTTAATCAGGTCTCACTCACCAACGACGCCTTCGTATTCCTTGAGAATTTCCTTTCTCTTACCGTCACTACGCCCCAGGTTAAGGACTGGTCTGATGTGACGATTCACAGTGACCAGTTTAATGTGCAGGGAGCCTTGACCAAGCTGGAGACAACAGTGATGACAGAAATAAGGATGCTGTGTGATCCCAACTTGAAAGAAATGCAGCGGCATGCTGTGGATGTGACTCTGGATCCTGACACAGCAAACCCTTCCCTCAATGTTTCTGAGGATGGAAAACAAGTCACGCATGGAGACAGAAAGAGGAATCTCCCAAACAGACCAGAGAGGTTTGATCATGTCCTTAATGTCCTTGCAAAGGAGGGTTTCTCCTCAGGAAAGTTTTACTATGAGGTCCAGGTTAAAGGTAAAACACACTGGGATTTAGGAGTTGCAAACCAGTCCATCAACAGGAAGGGTGATATAAGATTGAGCCCTAAGAATGGATACTGGACCATTTGGCTGAGAAAAGGAAATGAGTTTACAGCCAATGCCGGCCCTGCCATTTACCTCCATGTAAGGGAGATGCCTCAAAAGGTTGGGGTGTTTGTTGATTACGAGGAGGGTCAAGTTTCCTTCTATGACGTGGACACCAGGGCTCACATCTTCTCCTTCACCGGATGTAACTTCACCGAGAAGCTCTTTCCGTTCTTCAGCCCCTGTGCTAATGACGGCGGCAAAAATTCAGCCCCCTTGATCATTACTCCTGTCTAATACAACAGCAGAGTTTATGTTTTGTTTTCTGGGTTTGTGAAAGAAAAAGAGACACGGTGAGGGACTTGGACAGAGATCACAGTAGGAGAACGCTGAAATGTTTTTATCTGTTTTATCTATGAAACTCCACTGTGTCATTCTGTTTCTCCCATCCATCAGTGTCAGTGCTGTGTGTCACTATGTGTCGCCTGTCACGCAGACAGCTGTAGATCTCCAACAGAGCCCCGATGCAGCCATGAGGACATTCACTGCACACACACATACATCTGTGGAACACAACCATACATCTCCCTGGGTTAAAAAAATAAATCTTTAGGATCTGGCCTTTAATTTTGATACTTGAAAGCTACTCTTGCCTGCTAACATAGCCATACCAATACCAAACATCAGTCACATAGCATTTACACATATTTTATACCTTTGTTTATAGTTTGTTTTGTGCTGCTTGGAGTGTCACATATCAGGACTGTCTACTTATGACATGGTGGATGGGCTTGATACCTATAGCGGGTTGAAATAACTATTACAGTGTTTAAAAATACTGTTTGACCTACATGGGATACATCTCAGGACAGCATATCCCAAGGTAACCCCCGCTACACAACCTGTAGTGGAAAATAAATCAGCACTCTGGTGTAATGACTTAATGACAGCATGCAGAAAATATTAAAAGAAATTAAATTACCCTTATTATTCAGTTCTTCTAATGTGGCTCTGGATAAGAATTATTTTCTCCACACAGTAATGTGATTCTATTAAAAGGGTCGTTAGTGAATGGATCTGTCACAATACTGGAGCCTGACTGGCACAAAATGCCATGTCCTCTAATTAAAATTAGCCAAACCTGCAAGGTGCAGGCTTTCCAAGTTCAAACGCAGCAAATCTGTCTGATTAGGAGAGACTTAAGCAACCGTTTATTGAGCAGAGCCAATTAAAGTCTATTTGTTTGTTGGTGCATACCATTTAATTCTGTTTCTTTTTTTAGAGTTGTGTATGTTTTTTTTTGTTTTTGTTTTTTTTTTGTTTTTTGGAGATGGTCAACATCAGCCGTGTCAGCAAGTGCCCCAAATCAAAAAACGTATTTTGTTGTTTAATTTGGAGGACTAGTTTTTTTAGTCATGATGCTCTCGTCTCTTGAGCACGTGTCTCTTATATGGGGTTGTTATAATCTCATCTGGACATAAAGTAGCTGAAGAGCTTTAGGAGACAGGAAGACTAGAGACGGACAGATTGGCCCACTGAATGCTGTATCATTAGCATGCCAGAGCTGAGAGACAGCACACTGGACAAATGAGCATGTGCAGCTGTTGGATGAAACCCTTGTACTATATCTCCATAATGTCGATTTTTAACAATCACCTGTTTTCCTTTGATGATCATGCATATTGACATTAAGTGCGGAAGATAAATAACAATGTCAAATCAAATGTAATCTGAAAACTTAACAAAAAGGAAAAAAATTGGAGTTTCAAGGTGTCAAATAACAGCAGTGACACTTTACACACATGTGATATAAGTCATGAATCACCTATGTTAATGCTGAGACATTTACTCATTTAATTGATTAGATAATAAACAAATGAATATTCAACAATTCTGACAGTTGATCAGTTGTTGAAGTCATGTATCAAAGGAAAAAGCCAAACATTTGAGGGTCCGAGCTTCTCAAATGTGAGAATATATTACTGTTTTCTCTTACATATATCACTGTAAAGTAAATATCTTTGATTTTTGGATTGTTGAAGATGTCACTTTGAGTTCTGACAACTGGGATGGTAATTTTCCTTTTTTTTTTTTTGACATTTTATTGCTCTTTTAAATGATTAGTTGTAAAAATATTAAACAGATTGCTTGATAATGAAAATGTAGCCCTAGTCTGTATACTGTACTGTACATGTGTTGGATAGACTTAAAAGCTTTTTATGTCCACTGTATGCAATGAGGGGAAAAAATAATAAAGGTGATTTAGGAAGTTGCAAACTAATCTACTTGATTTCTTTATCTGGACCACACACTTGATAAACAGTCACACCAATCTAAGAAATCCTACCAACAGATAAAGTCACTGAACACTGAATTACTTCAATATGCAATTAAAGTACATCTGTCACTTCTGTCTGCGGAATATAAACACAAATTAGTGACTCTCCTGACAGCCTGAGATTCCCCACAACATGCACTTATACAAAATAATCCATTACCTCATCTCATGTTAATTCTGCCTTTCACAAACAGGGGATTGAGAGTTTAATGATTTGACATAGATAATTGCATGCCATGTCTCAAGTGAAAACAGGTTATCTGCAATATCTGCAGGTGTTGTATGAAAAGAAAGCTTGGGTTAACATCATGCAAAGACAGCTTTGTTTTTACTGCTAATAGTGAGTGGTGGAAGAAGTATTTAGATAACTTAAGTAAAAGAAGCAATACTAACATGTAAAAAAAAACATTTTTTTTTAAAAAGTACATCCAAAATCTTACTTAAATTATTATATAGAAGTATTAACAGCTAAATGTACTTTGAAAACTACATTACTGTGAAAGCAGCCTTTTTAGGGTGTAGCTGGTGGACTATTAACTACTTTATACTCTGTTTGGCGGTTTAATGCATCAGATTTTATAAACTGATCACATATTTTGTCTGAAAACCCGAATCTGCAAAGTAACGGATGACTATATCTTTGAAATAAATGTAGTGGAGTACTAAATATCTCCCTCTGAAACGTAGTGAGGTAAAAGTATAAAATAGCATAAAATTGAAATACTCATGTACATGTAGCATAAAAATGTACTTACAGTAGTAACATTCCACCACTGCTCATGGTAAATGGGGTTTGATCTTTGAACTACTTGCTCTGTCAGAATTTAAGTTAAAAATAATTTTAGCCTAATACAGTACTAAAATATTATTTTGGAATAATACTGAAATATTAGCCACACAACTACAAAAAAGCAAAACAGTGGCTTTTACAAAGGTTATTGTGCTTGAGACAGCTTTTTCAGTTCTAACATGTTTTTTGCTCAATAATCCAACGTTGAATAAACTGCAGTAAAAGCCTAAAAATGTGGTTCAAATATAGTTGCTCTATAGTTTTTAAAACGTGCTCCAGTTTAATGCTGTCATGGAAACTCACTGTAAAGGCTGCTTGTCAACAAAGACACCAGTCACCAGTTTCACCAGTCTAAGGTTTCTGTCAAGCAATGTTTCAACACTGAAAGCACAGTTTGAGAGGGTGCACTGTACTGCTTCTAGTACAATAAGACAGGCGTTAGCTAACCAAAAACACATCATATGTAAGTGCTATTGATCCACTCAAATAGTGAAGTGATGCTCCTTCAACACACCAGCATCTTTGTAACTGCTCATTCTTCTCACTTGCTCACTTTTTTTTTTTTTTTAACCACCAACAGAACTGCAAAGACCATCCTGGACTGCTGTGAAATGCTGATACCAATAGAAAAAGGATAATTCAAGTAGTTCGTACGAGGGCCCTCAGGCAGTCTTGTTATGCATTGTTTGAAAAGACAGTGAGGAGAAGTGCAAGAGTGAACAATGAAAACTGTAGTATCTATCTTTATACAGAAGTATAAATAAACCACAAAGAATTTGCAACTGAAATAATGATAATGTGTTAGTCATCACCTCAACAAGACAAAGCTTTATTTAAGTGTGCATGGTAATTATTTTCCAGCTATTAAATGTTTATAATTCAAAAATATTATAACAATTGGCATTGCGTGGTTGGGATATACACCTACAGATCTTTGAACAATTGTGTCTACATTCAGCTGCATATGAAATTATTACTGTCGTCTTTACTACCTGCAGTCTGTCAATCAACACCTATAAAGCTGGATTTTATTTTTCAACCTTGAAGTTAAGCCCTAACATATGCTGACTGGATAACATAAAATTAAGATATATATTAAATATTTTCCATACACTAGTGGCTAGAAGCTATAGGGATGGCAATGCCGGTCGGTCAGTCCACCGCTTGGTCCAAACTAAAGTATCTAACCAGTTATTGGATGGAGTGCCATGGAGTTTGGTACAGATATCTTCCTAGAGGGTATATCCTAATGACTTCAGTGATCGTGTGACTTTTCCTGTAGCTCTACCATGCAGTTGACAGTTGTGGTTTCAAGTGAATGTGTTGACAACTATTGGATGGATTGGCATGACATCTGGTACAGACATTCATGTCCCCCTCAGGATGAATTGTAATCACTTTGGTGATCCCTTAACTTTTCATCTACCGCAATCATCAGGTCAAAATTTCAATTTGTCCAATATTTCAGTTCAATTCAATTCAATTCAGTTTTATTTATATAGCGCCATATCATAACAAAGTTATCTCAGGACACTTTTCCATAAAGAGCAGGTCTAGACCGACTCCTTATGTNNTACAGAGACCCAACAATTCCCACCAAGAGCAAGCACAAGCAACAGTGGCAAGGAAAAACTCCCTTTTAACAGGCAGAAACCTCGAGCAGAACCAGGTTCTGGGTGGGCGGTCACCTTCCTCGACCGGTTGGGTTGAGAGAGAGGGGAGGGAGAGATAGAGATGGAGAGAGCATGAGGAAAGCGAACATGCAGTAGCACAGCACGGTTCAGTTCTACTTACAGATGAAAAGCAGCAGTAGTGGAAATAGTATTAATGTTAATACAAGTAATACTAATAGAAATATGGTAGTAGTAATAATGCTAGTAATAAGTCCAAAAGCAACAGTAGCAGCAGTGGCTGCTGAGCAGCAACACAGGGGCAGCAGGTGGCCCGCACCACACGTCCAGGCTCCGCAGCTCTGCAATCACAGATCACGACCCTGCAGCTCAGAAACCACAGATCACGACCCTGCAGCTCAGCAACCACAGATCACGACTCTGCAGCTCAGCAACCACAGATCCAGATTCCGCAGCTCGGCAACCACAGATCCAGACTCCGCAGCTCCGGAGGCAGAAACACTCGGAGAAAACAGAGAGAGAAAGAGGAGAGAGAGCAACAGAAGGAGAGAGAGAAAGAGGAGGGAAAGGGAAGCAGTTGAGTTAGTAACAAGCATTAATGTGATAAGAGTACGTACAGATGGAGAGGGAGAGGAGCTCAGTGCATCGTAGGAAGTCTCCAGGCAGTCTAGGCCCATAGCAGCATAACTAAGGGGTGNGGGGAGGGAGGGAGCGAGGGAGGGAGAGATAGAGAGAGAGAGAGCATGAGGAAAGTGAACATGCAGTATCACAGCGCAGTTCAGTTCTACATAAACATGTAAAGCAGCAGTAGTGGAAATAGTATTAATGTTAAAACAAATAATACTAGTAGCAATGTGGTAGTAGTAATACTAATAATAAGTCCAAAGATAACAATAACAGCAGCAACTGCCGAGCAGCAGCACGGGGGCAGTGGAT
>LKNJ01000901.1:0-119453 GCA_002120245.1 Maccullochella peelii
AGGGTTTGCTTTTGTGAGCTGTCAGCAGTTTGGAACAACCAGACAGTTTTTAGGTTGAAGCTTTTGTCAGCCAGATCACTATTAGGCTTTCAGTAGGATTTTAATTTTAATTTGCTAATAGAAAAATTACCATTTTTGTTATGAAATCATTTACATAATCACAATATGACATAATATCCATATCCCGAGGCTTTGATGTCTAACCAGTTGTCATGAAGTTAGGTTGGTTGCCAGCTTTGCCTTAATTTTAGGTTTCATATCTGATGCCTATAATCCTTTCTCACATATAAAAAAGAAAAAGATATCTTGAGTCAGAAGATTTGGGCCACTGCTATTCATGCTTTGGACAAAAAAACTGCTCTTTGTATATGTCCACACCCCAAACAACCTTGGAACAGTGACAGAAATAAATGTTCCCACTCCTTATCTGTACACCTTTATATCTAACACCCTGTACACGAACATTATGTACTGTATTTAAAAACTGAATTATGTTAAAATGCACCTTGTACATGCATGGGTATAGGTCACAACACTGCGAGTCACATTCATATTAAATTCTCAGACTGAGCCAAAATCATGTAATGCATCAAATATACACCTCTGATCTGAATATAATAACAGCACAAGCTACTAGTCATGTGTGGCTGAACTGTCAGATCTGTTTATTTTTGCCTCCTCGGCTCCCACGTGCTGGCTTGCACTTATGAGATAACTGCTGTCTGTGTCCTTTGTAAGGACATCAATAGTAATATACATATGGCTGACCTTCAGTAAAACATTTATGGTTCCCTCTAAATAAAACAATTATGATGATTTCTCTAGGAATAAATAGCTTCTGACAGGTGTTTTAGATACTCTATACAGACTACTTTAATGATGAAAAATATTAACAATTTGAACAATTGTGATGTTTTATCCAGAACATATCTTGCTACCACCTAGAATCCAGTAGCTTTAGATGTTCAGACCAATCACCTCCATGCAAGCAGATCGTACCCACAATATAGTACTTCTAAAGTGGACATGATAATCCGCCTTGTCTTGTGTTGTTCCTCAGATATGCATGCACAGATTCAGCTTGCCTTGCACACTCAAACTTCAGCACTGTTATCTAACTCAACCCTCCAGGCTGAATCACAGTGGGAGACAGTCTATAGTATGGTCCTAAAAATTCACATGGATAGGGCGATAAACACAAGAATAGGAGAAGGGGTTTGATTTTCATTGGTGGAGGAAAAACAATTGATAATATTGCTGAATTACAATGTCCACCAAATGGCAAGTATTATATAAATAAGTATTATATAAATATAAGCTGCAAATTGATCGATTTGACTACCACGCAGGATAGAGGTCAATGCTCAGTTTATATGCATGGGGAAATGTGGAACCAGAGAAACTGTAAGCTAAAATTCTTAATAGGAGTTCTTCAATTTCTTTTTCCACTTTGCACTTTGGACGCTTTCAAACAAGCGCTACTGTCTCATATCACACACATTATAGGCAATGGGATTGCAGGAAGAGACTAAATTAGAAGGGAGAGGGAGGGGAGGGGGGTTGCTTTCCTACAGGGAAAACATAAATAGACCAGAGCAGTGTTATGGCAATGGATTTACCATAATACTGTTGTATGTTATGCTCAGATACGCTTTATTTTGGGTCAAGCGCATGGAAAGCAAATTCATCTGATGTTGCTACTTACCGTTTGGAAGCTTGTGACTGTTCTCCATCAGCCATGAGAACAGGTTGGCAAAGTTGCAGTTGCACACCCAGGGGTTGCCCTCTAGCCTCACCAGCCGCAGGGAGGGCAACTGGCTCAGTGCCCCCACCTTTAGGGTAGACAGTGCATTACGCTCCAGTTCCAGTTCTCTCAGAGAGGTGAGGCCCAGGAAAGCCTCCTCACTCACCATGCTCAAATATGGGTTGTTTCCCAGACGTAGTTTGATCAGGCTCCGGGACTCCCCAAATGTCCCCTTAGGGATTTCAGTCAGGTTATTGCTGCCCAGGTCCAGGAAGACCAGCCTGGAAGAGGTGCTGAGAGTCCCAGGTTCTATGTGGGAGAGGGAGTTGTTCCGGAGGTCCAGGTAGACCAAGTCACTGTACAGAACCAGGAAGTCTGAGGGGATGCGGGGTATCCAGTTGTCAGCCAGCAAAAGCCTGCGCACATCCAGGGGGATCTCATTGGGTAGATGGGTCAGCCCGCGGCCGCTACAGTCCACAGTGTGAGGATCTGGGCACAGGCAGGTTGCTGGGCAATTTTCCCCCCGGGTCCATAAGACAGAGGACAGCAAGATGAGGATAAGTTGGAGCCAGCAGACACATGGCAACATGGTCAAGAAGGTGAAATGAATTATGGGGGAAAGAGGCTTGGGGTAAGGGCGAATAGGAGAGGGTGGATGGGGGTAGAGAACAAGAGGGTGAGGGTCAGAGGGCAGGAGATCGGGATAAGGGAGGGGAAGGGGAAAGTGAAAGGGGGTGAACGGGGATCAATCCTCGTGAAGGAACATCCTGTTGTTGTAGAGATGGAAATCAGGAAGGGCTCAGGGCTTGTGAGGCGGCAGAGCAGCGGCGAACACTGTTTTCCAGGAGATCATATAGCAAGCTGCTTGGATAGAACAACAGACTGCCTGCTTTGAAGGAGCAAAGAGAGGGAGATAGTAAGCAGTAGGGAACGGGAGAGCAAGACAGACGGAGCTTAACAGAGAGGGGAGGGTAGCCCAAGAGAGGTAAATAGACACGAGCGAGCTGGGAATGATGAGAAGCCGGGGGCACAGACAAGGGAGAGGGGGGTTGAGGAGGGGGCTCTGTCCGCCACGCTACCCCACTGTTGATCTGGCGGCAGTGACAGACAAAAACAAGGTCTCTGACACAAAAGGATATATGAAGCCGTGATTCAAGCATGACAAGCAAAGAGTAACATCATTGCATCCCTCCATTAGTTCCAGGTCTCTGTGCAGAAAAGCCTGACGGTCTGAAACAAGAGAGAGAAGCTCACGGCACATCGCTCGAGTGTGCGGTAAGGTTGTCCCCCCTCCTATTATTCCCTCTCTATCTCCCAGTGCCCTGCAACATGCTGTGAAAACACAGCACAGCTCAATGTTACCCTGTCCAGCACCGTATCAAGGCTGTGTTGCTGTGCAGAGAGAATCCAAATGTCCAGGCAGGAGCCTCATGGATGTAGATCGCAGTGCTGAGCTGCACACAGCCATGCCAATTCAATGTCTGCCTCTGAATCTACCACAGTACATGCCCTCTCCTTATTTCCAGGGAGGCGTGCCCGAACCACGCTGTCAACATGTGATGTCATTTCCTACAATGTGAAAAATCTGAAATTTAGACATTTTATTTATGATGCTGTTACTTTATTTTAAAGTGTATTCAGCTGTATGTCCTTACACAAAATATTAACAAAAAGAGGCAAATTATTTTAAGAAATTTTACATTGTGCTTGCCTTCCATACATTTATATTTAATCTTCTCACCTGCTTTAGTAATAACAAGCTGTTGCTTTGACGGTAAGCCTCACTGGTTCAACAATTTTAGAAAATATCTTGTTAAACACAGCCTGTCCTTAATCTTTATTAATTGTGTCTAAACTGTGACCTGTCTAAATATACAGCACAAGCCTTTATCCTTGTATTTTTACTTACTTATTTTGTTCCCGCAATTCCAGCATTAGCACACTCAGTTTAGGTGAAGGGTAAAAATGCCATTGCAGATCACCTGTCCACTTGAAAAATGATCTTTATCAATTAATTTGCCTTTTTGTTTATGTAGCTATTTGGATAGTAAAGTATGTATGGATAGATAGTAAAACAGAGGTGCCATGAGTCTCAACCCATGATGGAGAGAAAACGATTAATTCAGAATGTGTATTGAATTCCCCAAATGGGATTTGCCTCAACAGGTTAATGCAATTAGACCAAGGTTGTTGCAGAGGGACGGCAAATTAGACCTGTGAAGATGCGGGCAGCATGAAATTTCGAAGGAAGTTGCATTGTCATGGTTGGTAATTGTGTATTTCCAAGAAGATAACATATTCACAATGCAAATGTAATACATTAAGAAGTTTACACACATATTCACAAGTGCACACACATGGATGAAATTGAACACATACACACACGAACCTCATAACAACCAGGCAGTTGGCAATAACATCTAAGTCACTTCATCACAGGTAATCTAATAATACCACTCCTTGCTCGAGGCTGAAGTCAGATGAGTCTGCAGCTTCACCAGTGATGTTGACTTTGTGCCACAGGGAAAACAGCAGCTGTTTCATCAGATAAGCAGATTTTTATCAGAGTCAGCATATATTAGCTGAAAAACAAGTAAAGCTTAAGTGGCTTCAATTGTTTCCTGCAAACACATTTCAACTTTACATCTTAATATGATGAATATTGAATTTAGTGGTGCTTCTGTTTTACATAAAATGCTTAAAATATTTGCTGTTTCATGCACCCTTTTGATGTTTTCCTGAAAAAACATCCTTTTAATGCAGTTTCTTAGAGAGACAAGCAGTGATGCAACTGATCTCCAGAGAATCTCTGCCTGTCCTCGCATCACTGGTGCTGCAGCAGATTCATCTCTGACCAACTGTCTGTTTTGATGATTGGCAAAGATGTCTGTGTATTTTCAGTAAGTCTGATATAAGATATAGCATTATTTAAAAGAAAAAAATGTGCTGTTGTTTGTTTGTCTGCCAACACTATATAGCATTTATAAGCAGTATATAAACATTTAATAAATGTTTATAACATACTATAATGTAGCTGTTAGCAGCGTGTTTGTTGCTTACAGTGTTTGTTAATGTATTTGTAAAAATTTTAACTCACCCCATTAGTGGCAGCTTGTGTATGAACAGATAATGAATGACAATACAGTAAAGTGGTTAAGTGTTACCATTTGTTTTGGGTTTTTTAAAATATTTTTTATGTGATGATAGTCAAATATGGATTGATGAAAATGATACTAGTATTTGCAGATCGTAGGCTTTTTAAACTATAGTCTTTCTGCTGTTACTCGTCATATGGTAATCTCTTCACTCTTTTTCCTTTAGTTCATGTGATTAATGCATTTCAGACCTGCAATTACACACCTGCCCACCAGCCGTCACTACTGAGTTTCCCGTCTCAGTCACCTGACCCAATCACCTGACCCAATCACCTACCCACAGAAGCTGCTTCTCAGCTATAATTGGCCTCAACATATACAGAGGACAGATCTGCCGGATTATCTATGTTGCCCACATGTGGTGGCCTTTATTATGTTATCCTTATCTGTACCTGGTCTAATGACCATTATGTCTCCCTATTACCTGATTTGTTTGCCTGGGGTCTGACTGCTTTCTTGTTGTTCACTGCTGCCTCGTGGACCCAGTAAGGACTGTTTAATCATATCTTTTCTGCCTCCTGAGTCTACTTTTGGGTACCAGATCTGTGATCCAGAGTTAAAACGCTGTAGGATGATATGGCCATCCTGTTTACACACATCACAACACAACAATGTAGAATTGTTTTTATACTAATTGACTCCTGAATGAAATAGGGCGCATAAAGGTGGGCATGCAAAATGCACAGTTATGAGATTCATTTTTTTGTATTTTTACCTCGCAGCTGCAAGGACGTAGCTACAGGAAAAGCTTTTCTTGGAAAAAGGTGCATTTCCTCTGCTCTGTTTCTGTCAGCTGATTAATTGCTTAGCAGCTCAAAAGAAATGGACTTAAGAGATACTTAAAATGGAGATGGCTCACATTGAAATGCAAGTAGAGCACTGCCACTGGCAGACATAATGGCCACTCTGTTGCTGAGGGTAGTCATGCAGATGTCCAATCCCCAAAGGTGATCCTGAACGTCTCTTGACAGCAATTTGTCAGTGCAAAAAGCCCTGAAAATGTGTTTGTATGGGGGCAGTAGACCTTTTAGTCTGCTGGCTAGTTTGTCATCCAGACATATTAGAGCTGCATTCACAATCATTTAAGTTTAACTATGATAAAATCCACTTCTACAACTTCTCATTCTTTCGGCATTGCTTGTATCTACTTGCCATTAGTCATGTATTTGTACAACATTGGTGGTGATTGATGAATTAAAAGACACAACTGAAAATAAATCTACCAGTGTAAAAATACAGGATTGTTTAGCCCTTGTATATTCTTAATCATGTCCTTTTGCACACTCTATTTTTCAATCAAAAACACAAACAAGATGAATTATGCCCTTCCATCATGGCACCAGACATGGCTTAGTGGTTGTAGCCTTTATTGTTTTCCAATTGAGAACATTTTCAAACGTTTTTTGTGTTTCATTGATCACATTTAAAGTGATGTTTGTAAATGTTTTTACAAACTGTGAGTGTTAGGGCAAATCCTGTACCTATTTACCACAGGATTTACCACCACATAACTATTCATCCATTCATTCATTCACTAACCTTTTCAGCTGATGCTAGTGAGAAATGGTGTCACCTAATCTGATTCATGGTGAAAGAACAAAAGTGACTTATGTCCATACTTTAGTCATGCACACTAACCATGACCTGGCATTAAAATACGATCATTATCTGGATAAGGGAAAATGCATGTTAATGCAAGGTGTAAATGTATGCAGAACACATTGATCAGCCAGACCACATGGTAGCCAATAGACCAGATAAAACCAGAGATATAATCCTCTTCAATCAATTTACTCAGTAAAGGCAAAGAAAGTTCAACTTACAGTTGTAGCAGGCGGCAGCTGAAATCTTCACTAGAGGCACCCAAAAGCGTTTCCGCTCACCAATGGCGCTATCTAACGTTAAACTTGTAACAACATAGCAGTCCAACACATGTCCTCACCAGAGGACCCACACAGCTTTCCCGGTCACCGTGGGGCCTGTCTGACCTTGAATCCAGCGCTGTGTACAAGCTGGCACCTGATAACTACTAATCACATGAGCTAACTGAACCGCTGCTAGCCGACGCTACCAATTATCCGAATTAGCATCGTTACTCCCGCTAGCTTAGCGGCTAACCGCTTCGCATTTTCTATAGCTAACTGACAGACGTCGGTACCGCACACAAACGAGCACTAAAGTCCAGCCCAATTAACTGAAATGCGCAAAATTAGACATTTTCCTTCCCGACGACCTACAGGCTCCATCCTTCTGTATCTCCCTCCATCGCTCGCTAGTGCCCCCTTGCTGTGCGGGTCTACCTGCCACTTTTTCTTCCTCACCTAATGTCAGTCACAACAGGTAGCACTGACTGAGCGTTCATAATGACCAAAACAAATGAAAACAGTTTAAACTAAAGGCAATTTTGTTTTGTTTTGTTTTTAGTTAAGCTAACTCTAAATATTTGCCTTTATCAGTGCCTTACAAAACGGCCCATGTGAGCATTTTCTGACCTGCCATCCCAATAACTATGGTTAGTCTAAGTTTAGGCAACTTTTTGCACAAAAACACAAAAGTATGTTTAACATCAGGTTAATTGAATATTCATTTGTACAGCTTGCCCTTTTTTGTTGTTTTCGGGCAGTCTCCAAATTACTTCGACTTTGTCTGGCTTTCTGTATCTGTCTCAAAGTGCCAATCCATTATGCCTCCATGCATGGTTGATCATGGTGGGTGTTAAAACTATATACGCCCCATTAATGTTGATTTTTACTGGCTTTCACCTGGGACACACCCGACAACAAAGCAACAGCAATGTCATTCTGCTGCAGTAAACTTTATGAATCTATTTTTAGAACTATGGCTAACATTTACAGGAGTTTTATGGATATGGCCCACTGTGTTGTGATATCACTGCGTGCACTGCATAGAATTTGTACGCTCAGTTTTATTCTAGGTATAGGCCTTTTCCTGGCCAGAACAGGGAAATTATCCACGTGACTAAATCTGGTTAAATTCACTGAATTATGAAGCCATTAAAGAACAGGATGGACTGTGTATGTTATGCACTGTGTGGCTGAGGGAAAAGTAATCTTGAATCACGGAACTGTATCTCAGCTACAGAATTTCAAGACAAAGAAAAACTGCTCTGAAAGCAACGTCACCCTACTACCTTTACCAGTGAAAATGTTTTATCCAGGTTTTACAAATAATATGTGGCTCTAAAGTGTCTCCAAAGAAAGACTGAAAATTTCTTGTTTTAAACTAACCTGAAAACTATTTCATATTGCGTGTCCACAAGAGGAACGGACAGAGTATTGCTTTTTCAACAGCTGCTTGCACAAATTGATTTTTTAGTCTTCGCAGCAATGACACGTAACTGAAGTGTTAAAAGTAGTGTAAATGTAACATGAGGGGAGGACAAGCCAGTAATTGAGGGTTTAGTGACCTTGTCAGTGGAGACAAAGCATCAAGTAACCTTACTGATGTGTCCTCAGGTTGTTATCTGGGTTAAAAGTACAATCACAGGAGCAAGACTTTGCTGCATCATTTATTACCAAAACTTGCAAATTAGGGTTTACATTGTAATCAGATTGTTTTTAAAGACATAATTTAATTTAAGAAAAATCTCAAAAATTACTTATCTTCTTTGCCTCCAAGAAACTGAGAGTAGGTTTTAGACAGTGTGACAGAGTTTGACAATTCATAAAGATGGAATAAAAATCATCAAGATTTCACAGAGCGGAGGTTTGCTGATTTTGCATTTTACTAAGTCGAAGTTTACTGCTGTTGCAGTTATTTTAAAACTAGGTTGACTGGTTTAAAACAAATTTACTTTATTTTCAGGAGCTTTGTAACATCCCCTCTCTGTCTATCCAATAAAGGTAAAATCCTCAAAAGATAATCTTTAAAAAGGAGAAATGTTTGTTTGCTTTGATGTAACTGTTGTTTCAACAGCAATTCTATGACTATAATCAACATACAGCTGGTTCTACAGAATCTACTTGATATATTTAGTGGCTAAAGCTGTACACAAAGAGTTAAACAGTAATTATTATGCAGATGTACAAGTGAAATGCCGTCACAATAATGGTGAGTTGTTTACTTCCTCACACTTCCATGGATTACTGCATAATATAAGTTGTACACATAGACATAAAGTATATACATATTGATGTGCCATTTTACTTATGGGATGTATCACTGCAAAACTAAGAATGCCCTTCATTGCCATCACAGTAAAATGTTTCAAAGGGCATGATGACCATCACAGTTCAATCCCAGCCCTCTTACAGCTAAAATTAACCAACTGCCGCTGCATATGGAGTCACATTAATCCCATGCCAGATACAGATTAGATGAGAAAGGGGATAGTGCTGTGTGAGTGGTTGTAACTGAGAGAAAGAGCACCATGATTGCATGGTTGGAAACATTTGGAAGGATTAGTTTAGGTTAACAAGGCAGGACTTTTGAACACATATGGATAAATAGACTGGCTTTCTTATTGAATTTAGCACTTCATCGGTTCTGATGGTATTTCCCTTCACATTACACATCTCCATAGTAGACTTGTTATGAGCATCTGTATATTGAGGTTAAGAGGCCCTTGATGAGTCTCACATGCCAATCGAAATCCTCTTTGAGTCCACCTCCATTCAGGTGTTGATTATTTCATTTCTGCCCCCTAACCACCTATGGTCACAGCTCAGAGCAAGAATGGAAGAAGTGTAAGCAGAGAGTGAAATGCTAACAAAGTGGAAAGACAAGAAAAAACAACCCTGCAGGTTATTTTTTGTGTGTCACAACCATTATAAGTCAACAGTGGTGCTCCCAGCGCGCTGAGTAAATGTGGGCCCTCAGTAGGAGGGCCTTCCCCATGGATCAGCCAGTGTGAGAGCAGAGAAGCTAAGCACTCTCCCGCTGCAATTAAAGAAGAGTCCATCAATAAATGATGAATGTCAAACACAGCATGATGTTTGGCCTGGTAAGCAGACTAGTATCCAATGTAGATTCATGGTCACAGCAGGGCAGGAAACAAGGAGCGGCATGGTGGAAACACAGAGAGAGGAGACGAGAGGATGTTAAGAGAACCCCGCTGCAAATGTCACGTCGTCCTTTTTAACACTTCTCCAAATGTGGCGGTGGACATTCAAGATGCAATGGCAGCTGTCATTTCTTAAGCCAGCCACTGACATTTGGGATTCTGGGCCACTTGCCCTGTGCCGGCACAGGAAGTGGGATGAAGGACAGGGGGCAGCCAAGGGCACAGTGGAAAGGAGGGCTCCGGACATTCGCTGTGGCCACATCATTGCAGCAGCACCAGACAGTATTACTGTAACTTAACACAGTGTTTTCCACTTTCGGGTAGGACTTGAACCTTCTCATGGCCTGTTACAAAGGTCAAAGGAAAGGGCAGAACACCTGAGAACAATTTGACAAAGTAACACCTAATATTTCATGTCCTCACAAGACATGTGGCACCATGTCACCCACATAACTGTATTTTAGCTCTGTTTACAATTTTTCTATCTGCCAAAATCAACAATATTTGTTTCACTATGACATGACTAACTGGCCTTCTCACGGCTGTGTGAAGGGTTTCTTCTTTTGCCAATTTTACCAGCTGGAGCTGAGTGAGAGTGAGTCAGAGTTATTATGGTTTTAGATCCTCTCTGAGTGTCCTCATAGATTACACAGTCACTGTGCAAAACACTGCTGACATGCAGTCTTTAATATCAGCTTTTCAAAGCTACATGAGCCTCCAGCCACATGAAGAGCATGTGGGGGTATCAAAGTTCATTATGGGTACATTTTCCATTACCTTTTGTAATGTTAAGTAAAAGCTGTGCACATAATGCTCTTGCAAAAGATGGCATGATCCCCTGACTTGAAATGAAATCCTTGATCCTGAGAATAATTCAAAATGCAACACTAACAAGCTAAGATATCAAGGCAGTCCCTAATTCCTGTAAAGTTATAATGTGACTATTTATGTGTATTTGTATTGGCACACCCTTAAAATAAGTGAAAATACAGTATCTTCTGATGTATTTGTAAAGACATTTTGTTAAAGATGAACCAAATAAGAGTGAAACTATATACCTTCATTTACAGATTTACTGTGGAAATTATATTTTATCTCAGGAAAGGTAAAACTCTCTTGTCAAAGTGGTTGGTTTATATTGCTGTGATTAGAAGAATAAAAGGATGGTTGTGCATTAAACTAAGTGGGCATTAAGAAGGATGTGTTTTCCACTTTATTTGCAGATGCATTTCATGAGAATATGCACAGAAACGCTCACCATCTGGTTCATCTTGTCGCTTTCCACTTTGAAGTTGAAACACCATTGGGTGTTTGCTGTAAATGACCGTCAGATAAACTTTGACATTATTGCTTTCTGATGTCCTCGTAATGTTTTAAACTTAAGAGTGACATGATCTCATTCCCCTCCAGGAAAGGAATTAGGCTTTAGGTCATACTGTGCCACCATACAGTATATGAGTGACATCCATCAGAGCCACAATGTCAAGTGATTCCCTTATCCAGATAGAAGCAATTATCTGTAGAAACCCTGCAGACACCCCAATATCCCACAGATAGAAATTGTTTTCACTGAAGCCCTGCCACTGGTGTTCAAGCACATAGTTATTAGTCAAACTAAGTTTAGAACGTTCCTGAAAGAAAAACATAAGTCTTTTGAGCAACCATTCACAAACAGCTGCAGCTGAGGGGCCACAGGTCCAAAAACAATGTTCCCTTCACTTGACATCATGTCTGATGTCATTCTGTGTTTGTCCCAATGTCCAGAGCACACAACATCAACATCCACTGTGTGATAGGTCCAGAATATTTACAAGAGACTGCCGGCTGTAAGCTGCTGTGCCATTAAAAACATCACAAAATAGAGTTGATGGTCATACATAAAACATTGCATTTGCTATTAAAACATGGCAGCATAAACTATTGTGGCTAGAGATATTTATTTTGCAGTGTTTTATGGTCACTATAATAAAACAAATCTGTATTTCATATGCTAGATCACATAAAAGCTTGTTTCCCATCTACAAGTCAGTTTTTTCTCAAGGTGCAAAACTTTTCCACAGACTTTCATTTGGACCGCAAAATTCCCATTCAGGCCTCATGCGGCCATTTGATACGATTTTGTTCCCAATACACACATATTCTGTTGATTTAGTATTGAATTATAAAACCATCTACTTTAGGAGTTTAGTTTTTGACCACTAAGAGCGCTATAGAGCATGGAGTATCTTGTGCACGTGGGCAATGGGACACACATTTCTGCTGATGGTTGCATGCTGTTTCACTGATTGGAAGTTGGTGGCTGTAACATGGCAAGAAACTGAGCGATGCAACCATCCAAGGCAGAGAAGAAGAATGCTAGCATGTAAATAATCTAGATTTGAAGTTATTATTATTTGAGATTATTTAAAAATCAGCTTTGCGGATGTTTTATGAGGAGGGAAATATACTCAAGACATCGGGTAAGCCTGAATATCGAAATAACTTTGGTCACAAAAACTCGTCAGGGTACCTTTAAATTCCCAATGTCTGCCCAAAAGTATTATATTTTTGGTATATCAATAAGAAGACCAAATAATTGCTCATTTTGCTGGAGACCCAGCAGAGCCCCTTCCATGACCTCTGTGGGTCCACAGCCCACACCTTGAGAACCAGCTGTTTTGGCGTGTGCCTGTGGGTCTGTTAGCAGGGATGTTATGAAATGGCACTGTAAGCTGTCACTGGCCATTGTTGCCTCGGCCACTGTGTCCCTGTCAGCTGTCGGTGGTTTCTGTGCATCAGGAGGAACAGAATCATGACTGAAGTCTCACAAACTGAATCAAAGCTCTGTGCACTGGATTGAAAGACAGTTGTAAACACCCTTGAGCAATAGCACTAGGAGATGATGTGCATACATGGGCAGACATACACAAAACCACAAAGAGTTAACAGTGAAGTGTGGTGATTTGGGACACTATAAGAAAATAAGAATTCACATTTAAAATCTTCATTTCAAAATATGAAACCCTATCGATGTCTGTACAAATGCACATGCAATGGCTGCATACATTTCATTATTTAACTTATACAATTGAAGCATGATAAATCTCTGGTGCAAAATGTGATATCATGAGGAATGACAGGGCTGCATTATAAATTGCAAGCTGTTTTCATTATGGAATCTGTGGAAAGTAAATTGAACCCAACCCTGGCAGCACACATGGTGCCTTATTACTCTCCATCAATCCATCAAAAGGTCTCCATCCCTCATTCTTGGCCAGCTGGCTATTTCAGAGTGAGCCTGGCACTGCAGAAATTAAAATAGCGTGAAGAGAAACCATATAAACCTAGTAGCTATCCTTCCGCCCCGAGGATGAGCTCTGATTAACCATGGCCTCCTAACTGTGTCATCTCCCAGCATGAGAAAAAGAAGGTGAGAAAAGAAGGAAACGAGGCGGAAAGACAGAGAGACACAGAGAGTAAAAAGCAGAAGAGTGAATGTAAAAATTGAGAGAGAAAGAGATGGAATCCTAAAAATGGAGACTAAAACAAATTTGCACAAAACGTCCCTCGCTTTTTCCACTCACGTTGTTTGCCACTTGATGAGGAGTGTGCCCTGTCAACCCAGGACTCTCCCCCGACTTGTGAACCGCCAGCACACACCTCCCTAGCCTTGCCAACTGCCAGGGCAAATGAGATGGTCGGTTGATCTCGTGGAGGGTTTGTATTACCCTTGTGCAACCGAGAAGCTCCACTGCTCTCTCTCAGCTGTGCTGTTGAGGGAAGTGTTTATGTGGCGATCGGGGTTTAACCTTGCCCTCAGATGCCTGAATTTGTGTAACTCTCTCGGCACCAGATTTAGTCATCTGTATGGTGTCAGCAGCTCAGTCTGAACATTTTCTGCCATGTCATTGTTAACAGTGTGTTGCAATCACAATTTATTTACATACAGATACGTACTTGTACTTACAGATTCTCACAGGTTCATAAAAACATTATCTACCAGTTTTATTCCAAAAATTATATATGTAGCCTAATCAAGGCTAAGCCATGGCTCTGTGGGGCTGTACTACTAGCCACAGCAGTGCTTTGAGCTAAATGCTAACACTAGCATGCGAACACGCTCACAAAGACAATGTGAGCATGCTGATGTTTAGCAGGTATGATGTTTACCATGTTCACCATCTTAGTTTAGTGTGTTAGCACACTAACATTTGCTAAGTAGCACTACACACATAGTGCAGCTGAGGCTGATGAATGTCATTAGTTTTGCAGGTATTTGTTCATAAACCAATATAAAACAAATTGAAATTTTGACCTGATGATGGTGCTAGAGGGAAAGTAAAGGGATCACCAAAGTTATTACATTTAACCCTGAGAGAACACAAATGTCTGTACGGAGTGAAGACTTTTCACTCCGAACCATGAATGTCAACCTCATGGTGGCGCAAGAGGAAAGGTCAGAGAAAAATCAAAACCATAACTATACATTCTCTGGGAACCATGAATGTCTGTGCAAAATTTGTGCCAATCCACCTTAAGATATTTCACTGGGTTCACTGCTGATTCATCCTCTGAGCAACATAAATGTCTCTACAAAATGTAATGGCAATTTGTACAGTAGTCTGACTGTCTGACTGACCAACTTTGCCATCTCTGCAGAGCCACACTGCTAGTATGGCTAAAAAGTCGATAACTTCAAGCTTCACAAATTATTTGTACAAAGCAGCTATACTGGGGGAAAGTGGTTCACCAGAGGGCAACATAGACAAACTTTAGTTTATGTGAAAACTGGATAAATAAATAATAAATACTGCATGGGTTTTATAGTAAATTAACATATTGTACCATTCAAATGCAGTTTGATCTTAGTCACAGAGATATTAACAAATGGACTCTGAATTTTCATCACACAGAAAATTACGTTTGGTACAATGTGATCTAAATCGATGTAACCCTCCGCCCACACACACGCTTTCCTCAGACTCATCTAATCTCGCTGGTGCAATCCCTTTAATTTTGGGACACAGAGATGAGTGATCAAGCTACAGTGTCACTATCATCAGTCATTCATTGTCTCTGTCTCTCTCTGTCACTCTACACACTCTCTCTCACACACACACACACACACACACACACACACACAATAGACTTGCAGAGGAAGAAAAACCAAGGACAGCCTCTTACGCCCAGCAGCCCTCGGGCTGTGTGGAACAGTGCTAGTGGAAAGGGCAATGTGACTGGCTTTTCAAGTGAAGTCTCTGCCTTTGCCCTCAGTCTGGCTACTGTGAGCATCTTAGAGACAAAAAAAAGAAATTTAAGTGCTGCTCATGATGGCAGACAATACTACAGGAGGCACAGATGGACCCATGAGGCTAAGATTAAGAGAACATCTGTTTCTCATGTAACTCTCTGGCCAGAAACAACAAGACCACTGCAAAAAGCTGCTACTTTAAAGCAAGGTTTGGGCCTTCCAATATTATGGAGACAGTGGTTGTACATCTTCCATGCCAGTCATGAATACAAAGTTACAGTATGTTTCTCTTTTAATTGAAACATACCCTCAAGAGTTGTGTGTTTTAGGTTGTATTAATGGTTATTTGTAATAAAAAAAAAACATGTTTAATACAAATTATTTGTTTTGGGAAAAATATGCCTTCATAATAATCTACCACTGTCTTATTATTATAATTGTATATATAATAGGTCTAAGGCCCATTGGCATTTACATGCAAGAAAACAAGCTTGTGAAACTTATGACTTTCCTCACAAGAAAAACAAAGGCTGATAAGGCTGATGTTATCCTACATTTTTTCAAATTGTCCGTAAATCCCATGAAAAGACCAAGAGTGCGTTACCTGAGCAAGACCTGAGTCTGTTTCGCATCCACGCATGTCCTACAAACCATCCACTTTGGTTTCTTTTAACCGCGAAGACAACTTTTTATCATAACCATATACATGTATTTGTCTTAGCCTTGTGTGTGTTACAGTATGTAAATAGCTGCGAGAGCTAAATCTGTACAGGACTGACATGCATTTTGAAAGTGGTCCGCTGGTGAAATCATTTGAAATCACAGCATATCTCTATTTTGAAGAGAGCAGTAATCTTTTACATAGGCGCACAGAGAATGGTTCATCTGTTTTACTCCGACTGAGGATCTGCTGGGAAAGTGGGTCTAAAATCCTCCACGGATTGGCCACAAAACACTGCAGAGAGCCCATTGTGAAGATGTCACTCATTTTGTGCGCTCAGTGACGGCAGAAGTCCCTAGGGTTCAGGCACATGCAAAAATAGATCTGCTTTGATTGACGGGCTGAAATACAACCAGGGATTTTCATTGAGGGCTGTGATTCACATATTTAAGTAAGAGATCGCCCTGTGAATGTGTGTGAACGTTCTTGGAGGAGTCAGTCAGTGCAGCTAGCTGTATCACATGTAGCTTTCAGAGATTATGAGGACACGTAAACATGCCCAATGAATAGTAATCTGCTGATGCAGGGATGTGGAAGTCACATGAAGCCTGGTGACATTGTCAGCTGCCAGAGGGACGGGTTGATTGACAGGCCTTTCTCTCTGACAGCTGCCTCCCAGACCCCAGCAACCCAAGCAAAAGAATGGCTCTCCTGGATTGGAACAAGAAATGTCCCAGCGTATTTCATCATCACAGGGGTAGTTTTGAGGATGTGAGGACAGTCCACAAGTTGTCGGTGTGGACTAGTCACTGCTCACATCACAGAAAACCACCATGCTTTTGTGTTATGACAGGCCAAAGACAAATCACATCTATTACATCAGCGAGAGGTCAGCACCTCCTAGTCATCTGCTACATCTGAGGCCAGGGTGTTAGTTATGTTTTAACCTAACCATACATCATCAGCTATGTTTTGATTTCTCGCTTAGGCTGCAAATATGAAGCCATTTCCCTTGAGCTCAGAGTAGGCCAATCCTTTAGTGTTTCAGTTGTCGTAAAAGGCCTGTAAACACAAATAATACGCCAAGATAGCAGCAGTATTTTCAAGCAGTTCAAACGTCAATCATGAAAATTTCTCGAATGGTATTTTGCAGCACTTAGGCATTCTCAAACATCTTGGCATGAGATTGTTTTGTCATGTCCACAGCTGCACACCACACATCATCACTAATGTGTCCCTGGCACAAGCTCCGGGGTCAAGAGGTCCAGCTGAGAGATGGCTTGAAATGATGACATCATTAGCTCAGTGCCACTGGGCAGCGTGATGGCAGTCAGAGGGCAGGCAGGGTGGCACTGCAGGGTGGAAGGACAAAAATAACACAAGTGTAAATTTCTTCCTCCTCCTCTCGGCCAATAACGGAAACACGCTGCGTTCTCCACCCAGCACTTCGCTGATCTCACCAAAATATTTGGTTGCTTCCAAGAGGGATGTTGAAATCCAAGGTTAACAGTGTTTGTGTTGGCAGCTTCATGAAATATGTGCTTCTGTTTCAAGTCTGTCCAAAGGAGGATGAAATTAGACCGGGCATTCTACGTAGGGGCACTCAGACAGAATGCGTAATTTCATTCAAAGGCACATTAACTTTGAGACGGCTAATGAAAGAGATGGAAACACAGAGACAATTTCAATTGGTGCGAGTTGAACCGGGCGGAGATAGTTGCCAAGGAGATAAATCCTGTGAGCATGAGGTGTGACTTCTGCGTCACTGATTTATTTATTTTTTTCATTTAGTATTCCTCCCTCCTCTCTTCAATGTATCTCAATCCTTCATTCCTGCAACGTCAGACATCATGTTTTAGCACCCAGCACCCCCACCACCTCCCACCATCACGTAGGTGGGGGCCTCGCCTGTTTATCCTTTTTCCAAGATCACCGTCAAAGTCATGGCTTCACATGTGATGAGGGCAGGAAAATATTTCTGACAAAGACATCTCCCTCTTGTTCACAGCTAGTCAGCAAGTGTAAGGATATTCTGTCAGCACATGCCATTCTGAGCACACACACACACACACACACACACACACGCACTTGAGGAGAGTGAGGACATTTGAGCTTTGTCACCATCTCCCTAAATCAGCCATGGAAGCCATATTTTGAGGTGATGGATGGAGTTGGGGTGACATTTAGAGATTCTACCTCAATTAGTAGATGGGTCATACATGCATATACACTTAGTTGAGTTGTGGACACACACACACACACACACACACACACACACAATGACATGCATAAATACACATATCCATGTCCGCACCCCACTGTCCTGTGCTGCGGAGTAACGCACAAAAGGACACAAACTATAATATCATCATATCATATTATCATTGCTTGTAGATTATTTTTTTAATAAATTGGTGATCAAAATGCATGGGAATGTAGGCTGTTGTTTAATGTTTTGCCAAAGTACATGTTTGTTTGGACAGTTTGCTGTAGGCAACTAAAGTTTATGGGGATGCACCTATCCGATCTGTTGGATTGGTAAAGATGACGATATTGACCTCATTAAGTGGATCGTATAATCGGCCGGAAGTAACCAATCCACATTATAGTTTCTCTCTGTTCATTTGCTGATGCGTGAAGCTGCCGCTGATACTGTTGTCAATGCCAACATGTGCTGAGCACTGCGAATGCATCAACATCATCAAAGACAGAAAAGAAAACAGAAAAGATCAAGACACACGTTACAAGGACAGGACGGGAAACAAAGGACACGGGACAGGAAGGGAAGCAGCAGAGAGCCTCATTAGGAGACAAGTCAGTGTAGTCAACTACACAGGCTGAGACACTGCACACGACAGGACATGAAAAGTCTAACCCCTGCTGCTCCCTCCTCTAAAAGTCCCCATGATTTGAACGCCAATGATGAAAAAACTCAGTTCAGCGAGACAAATATCCCCATCAATTCTCCTCCAGTCTAATGGATGTCTCAGAGGGAGCCACAGCAAGGAGTTTCGCAATCACTTATGCCTCCCCCCCTTATCATTCACAACACCTTCCTGCCTGGCAAATGTCAGCGTGTCATAGCCTAACCAGGCTCTACAGTGCATGTGTGTGTTATGTGTGTTGTGTATGTGTGTGTGTGTTTGTGAGTGAGTGAGTACAGGGGGCATTGAGATATCTGAGTGTGAGATGGATTGAAGTGGTGATGTGGAGGCAGCAGGATAGCGAAGGTAGAGAGGACAGCTGCCGTGAAACGTCTCCCTCTGCCCGTATTAGTCAAAGCAATTCAATCTATCATCGTCCTCTCCACTCCTCGCCCCCTCCACTCAGTTGTCATTCTGCCATGAAGAGTGTGATGGATGGACTCCACTTGCTGTTTATTCCAACTCCATGAAGGAAGCAGTCCCGGGTAGAAATAAATGTTTGTTTTAACTTACATGGAGTTCCAGGCGGGCGGGGGTTTAGCACAGCAGCACATTTCAGAAACCATCCATCCATCCATCCATCCATTATCTATACCACTTATCCTCAGAGGGTCGCGGGGGGCTGGAGCCTATCCCAGCTGACATTGGGCGAGAGGCGGGGTACACCCTGGACTGGTCGCCAGTCAATCACAGGGCACATTTCAGAAACCCACATTTAAAAAGTCAATATTTCTGGTTTTCATATATTCAAGGAGATAGAAATAAATAAGATTGTGTGTATGTTTCCATAAGCTCATTAACAAGTTAAATTCAAACGTATTATTGTACATGTATATTATATGTTGTATATATGTACATGTAACAGTCGCATAAACTGTGTAAATGTCACTTTGTAATGAATTGTAGTAGAAATGTCAAGATTTCTTTTGACATACACATCTTCACTGAGGCCGGCCTCCTCTCCTGAAACAAAGACCCCCACCGCCAGCATCATATAAAGAATTTATACATTTCTATAAAATAAAACAGTAACCTTCAGGGGAAAAGTGTGGACATGATATTTCACAAATGTCATACTTTTAATGAGTATGACTATTGTTTAGGGTGTTATTTGCTACCTCAGTTGATCAGAAGACAAGATGCATCAGGATCCAGTGGGCTTTCCATGATCATTTCTTAGTGGGAAGTTTTAAAATTAAATGAAAATGGAGCAGATAACAGAAAATATTACTGTCATCTTGAAACTAATCAAAATATAAATATCTGCAGAGAGAGATCCATCAGTACATCTCCTCCATTTGTCACTTTAACTTTATGGTTGTAGTGCGACTTACTTCTCAAAAAGGGTATGTGTCAAGCATCACAAATACACACATTTATGTATGTCAGTCTTTATTTGCACACTCTTGCTTTCCTTTTATGCATCACACACACACTGTGAATGCACCTATGTAATTGGATAGCGCGTACAAAAAAAGATCCAAGGCCTTCCAGGAAGTCAGTAAATAATATCCTGCACATCATCACATGATGTCACTCATCTGTAGTCAATCATGAACAGATGGGACGGTCTGACTGCCATGTTAATAATGTCCTTCAATCAATCTTTTGAGGAACTATAGTGATAGCGGCTCGTGTAATGTCACATGGGAGGAGATTAAAGGTGAGCTATGACCTTTTCTGGATTACAGACAGACCCAATAATCTGCTGAGACTGGAGGACACACCTTGCTGCATCCTCAAATATTCCTTCAGTGTCTCCACCTGACCAGAGAGAGAAGGGAGAGACGATAGCACCTCGCTGCGGCTGACATTTATCAGCCTGCTTTGACTGATGTCCCATATGCCTCCTGTTTCTCCTTGAAGCTCAATTTCAGTTTCATTTTTTTTGTTGACAAATTTCATCAGCTCAGACAAGAGACAACAGTGCATAAGCTGTGAAGTTGTCTGTTTAAGTCATTCAAGTAGAAAGGTTCACACTCTCTTTGCTCGCTCTCACAAAACAGAGGAAAATTGCAAGTTGTCTAGACAGGCGGAGACCTTGGAGGGGAATTTGTCCTCTGGAGCGTGACATTCGTTGAACAGTTGTCAAACACTGCCCCCCTGTGGTGAAATATGTTGACTGTGCAGCAGAATATTCCGTTATCATACAGTTTTCCCCTTTTGTTTCCCCTTAAGTAGCTTTAAATCATCCTATTTCAAATGTTCTGACAGTATCATATGTAATCTTCACAGAAGCTATACAATGTTTTCTCTGAGTAAAATATTCAAACCCGAGACTGATGCTTTTCATGGTTGCACAATTCCATCAGATGGAAATATTTTGCATGTTTCTGCCGTCGTTTTCAACACATCCCCCCAAATTCAAACTGACAGTTTTTGGTATCTTTGGAAAGTTTGGGATTTCCGCTTGAATCTAAAATAAAGGTCTGTGGGTTTGAACCATGTTTGGCTGCGCAGCATGATGGTGGCTGACTCACCGCCAGGCGGTGGCTTGACAAGAGTTTGTCAACCTGTCAAGAGAGGATGTTAAAAAAGATCAGATATGGGATTCCTGCCATTAGATCAAAATAACTTTTTAAACATCTAACCATGAAACTAAGACTGACTGACACTTGATGTATGTTTACTGGGTCAACAATCAACCCAAAGCAGGTGTTTTCACCTGATTGTGGTCATCATGCCTCGTGCTTTCAACCAACACATTTAGCCAACTGATAGCACAGTAACAATCATTTCTGGCCTGATAGAAATTGTGTGTTTTGGCGTAAAAAGTTGTAGTGTTTAGCGTTGGCAGAGGTTTAGCCTCACCAAGTGCTTTCCAAATATTTGTTGAAATCAAGCCACATGGACAACCGCAAGAATGACCTGGTCTTCCTCATGGTTTCAGCAAGAAACAAGAACAGTGTTTAAAGTTTGTTTAAAGAGGCCCGAAGGACAGATGTTAGACTATCTTTGTTTTCCACGAATCTGGCGAGTGTCCAGTGAAGAAAATAGAACCAAGTTAATTTCCAACTTTTAAAATGTTTGTGTGTTCTTTTCCAGGAAAGCAGCGGAGAGAGAGAAAAGTAAAGAGAAAAGCCTCAAGGCACTTGAAAATGATCCACCCTGCTGGATTTCCTTCATCAAGACATGGGCTGTGTGTGAGGGGGGAGTCCCCAGAATGCCTGAATGGAAGATGGCTGCCAGACAGCGTGAAATCTGGCCCCAGTTTATTTGAATCAAGGGAAGAAATATCCCCTTTGTTATTCCTCCTTTCAATCAACTGTACAAAATACTTACTTGCAGCATGCAACACTGCAACATGTATTATTAGGTATAGCATGTATGTCTGCTTTACACCTCTGAACAAGGATGGACTATATTTTAAAGACCTCTTTGTTCCTTGTCTGGACACAGTACTAGTATTTGGGTATTTGAATTTTAAACGTTTTTTAAATCTTTACTGGTGTTATGGTGTTCACCTACAATGCTGCAATGTGAAAAAAAAGGTTGTAAGAAAGAAGCATGTTTAATATTTTTAATTAGGGACAGTTTGTCATGGCAAAACCATTGATTGTGAGGGCCACGTGATATTCCAACTCTGTCCTAGTTCCCAAGGGCAAGTTGAGATCCAGGGAGGCTCCCTTCTTGTATGTAACAAATGTTAACACCAGGGGGCTCACTGAACAACCGGAGACAGCAAAGTGTGACTGAATTACCACCAGCTCCACGCTCACTGTCCTGCTGATTGTGACTTCAGAGCGAGAAGACAGAAGAAAGTACTGCCTTATTTTATTTGTACGGGTATTGGTATGTATACTTCCTGTCTTTTCTTTTCCTTTTTTCTTGTTTTCGGATCTGCTCAAAGGACTGAGATTCACTAATTTCTGCAAACTTCAGTTTTTGCTATCATTTGTGTGAATGTGAATATTGTGGCTTATGAGCGCTTTGGTTTACATGAAGGTGTGTGTGTGGTGTATAGAAGTATTATAGATATATGTATTATAAACTATTAATAAAATGTGTTTTTATGTTTATTTATTTATCTATTTTTATTTTATTTTTATTATTTTTTTATTTTTATTAATTTAATTGTGCATCCAAACATGGGAGTATTTTCTGTGTTATTTTACTACTTTGTACTTGTTAAATTTTAAATCTAATATCTTCTGTATCGCTTGCCTGTATTTGTGCACTTAATATTGTAAATCTACAACCTTCTTGTAATTTTATTACCCTGTACAGCACGCTGAATTGCCCTTCTGTATGAAATGTGCTATACAAATAAATCTACATGAAATAAACTTCAGATTATGAATTTTTCTTTTCTGCTGCTTCATCTTCTAACCCTAACCTTAAATCCTACTCTAGCAGTGAGGATTTGTGTATCATCAACAAGGACAACGACTATAGCCTAACCCTTCATCAGTCACACGTTCACAGACTGACAGGTGACCTTCAGTTTACAGATTGCCTCTTTCACTATACTGTGCTTTGGAAAATCTTTATTATTAGCTATAGCCTTTTCTTACTGCTAAATATCTCTAAACAAGGATCTAGCTGCATCTCTTAAAAAACGGTTTGCTAAAATCAAATCACGTATCATACTTTTCGTCAGTAAAAATCCATTAAATTAAACCTGTGCCAGGGCTGTTTTGCTGATTACATTTCATCATTCCCCTAACCACCACTCCCATCAACCGTGAGGCTCAGGAGTCTGCAGTTCTTCACTCCAGCAGCTGATTTCCCTCGCACACATTCAGCCACAGAGGGACGCGTAATCACTGAAATCTGCTGTTGCCGTGATTGGATGGAATGAAAACCTGTTGACTCTCTGGTCTCAGTGACAACATGGTGATGAACAACTGCAGTATCCTCATGTAGGCTACAGAGGAGAAAAAACCACCTCTGCATTTCTACTTCTTGGTGTTTGCAATATGCAGTATATGGAGCTTATAGAGCTGATAATTGAATATGAATGAATCTCACTTCACTTGGAGTTGAATGAGGGAGCCTGCAAATCTGTAAATCTGGCTGACTGATACTTAAACTGAAGCAGACACAAGACCAGTTTCTTTCCACTAGCACATTACTCTGATGAATCAGTTCAGTTGACTCGCTTTCTCCTCGTCCTAGTTATCATCTGCTCACAAATTCGCTGGCTTCCACTGCACATCAACTTATAAATGAAACTGTAAACACTGACTCCAGTGGCCTCCATGTTTACTTACGTACGACAGCGAGCTGCGTGTGACGTATTTGTTATTGTTCTTTTGCGCATGCGGGTCAGTTCAGGACAGCGACCAGTTCAAACTGGAATCTGATATTGGCCACATTTTCAAAAGAAATTATGTGAACAGCCAAACAAAAAAAATTGGATCTGGGCAGTAAATCTGAATTGAGCACTCAGGCTTGCAGTGTGAATGCAGCCATTGAGAGCGACTTAAAACCAAGTGTGCTGGCTGGTTAAGCTCTTTGTGAATTGTGATTTTGGGCAACATAAATAAAATTGACTTGACTTGAAATTGTAAGCGCAAAGGACAAGAGACATAGTGTAATGCTATAGCTCTACAACTAGATGGCGTTCAAGATCTATTCTTTTAAAAGCCTCCAAGACTGGCTTAGATTTCTTTTTTCAACTGCACAAACTCTAACATTTGCAAAACCTAAACTTATCAATATCAAATAATATAAAAGAATACACAGATAATACAAATAAAAATGTCAAGATGTGGTTTATAGTGCCATATAGATCAGACAGATGCCTCCCTTTCCTCTCAGTCACTGAGTCTTGCCTCTGTGCTTGGCACCCTCCTGCTGCTGGAGGAGATGGAGCTCAGCCTAAAACCCAGTGAGCGTTTCACAGCGAGCGGGGGAAAGATATCCCCTTTGGTTCTGCCCGACGCGATGTGGCATCTGTGGGTTGTGTAACTCAAGTGGAAGGGAATTAAGAAGAAAAAAAGAGGTTCAGGGACTCTAAAAGCAGTCACAGAGAGTTCACATGTCTCTCTGTATTTCAGAGAAAATTTTCAATTGGGTTGATGACAATACAGTAGTTATTGTCTAGAAAATCTGCACGTTTAGCACAAATGTCACTGTGTCATTGCATGTTTTACAGACAGGTTATTTGTGCGCCTTATTATGACAGGGTGTCTTTTTTCACATGAATATTCATATTAATCAGCAATTAAAATCAGTTTCTTTGCAATTAACTCGGCATATAAACACTCCTCACCTGCAGTGCAACACTGAGGAATCAGGACACATTTTCCTGGAAGTTTTAGAGGAAAGAACTTGGCAATTTCTTATCATTAATACCAACAACAAAGCTGTTGCCTGTCCTTGAATGATGGCTCCTGTTTAAAAGTTGCTTTGGGTTCTCTGCCAAGCCAGAACAGCATGGATCAAACATGGTTTTATTTATAACCCAAGGTCCCTGCAAGGCCCACATTAACCTCTCAGTCTTATTTACTGCACCTGCTGGGCTGTATTAAGCAGAGCCTGAGTCCAGTTAGAGTTGGATGTAATTCTCTGTACCCCAGGCCCAGATGTCCAGATTTCTTGGACGCATTAATTCGTCAATCCAGGCAAAGGGTCTTTTAGCAGTCTGTGCTGCATTAGCCACTGTCTCGTAACTCTCTTAAAAATCTGGCTCCTGGGGTCAGACTTTTGAGCTTCTTGCCAATTAAGGGCACTTGTATGGTAAGCAGATCCATTCCTCCAGCGCCTGGAGGAATCACCATGTCTTATTTCATTCTAATTCCACTTTCCATCATGTTTCAGGAGCAGGACTTGATGGAAATGGCTCGTGACAGTTCTGACCCATTTGGAGGTCTTTTCTGCACAACATGAGCCGGTGAACTTCTTCCTCACTCGCTCACGCTGGCCTTAATGTCCTCGGTGGCCACGTACTGTTTTTCCTCTCACAGCCGCCATTATGGGAAATTTGCAGTGACCTCCTGCCTCCCAGACGGTCTGGTGAAGGAGGACATTTGCTGTAACATTGTCAGACAGAACAGCAGCTACTTGATGGATGGTCGTCAAACCTGAAAAACATACCATGCTGTAGGCTGAACACATACTACTATACCTACCGTATGTCTGTACCATTTTCTAATAAGACATACTACTTGTTTACTAATTGTTTGATAAATGCCTATAACTTATAACTCATGTTAATAAGCACTTATTAATGCTTCATAAATCAGTAATAAGGCGTTCATATGCACAACTTTTTGGGTTGCCAGAAATAAACAAATCATGTTGGTTGGTGTTTATCCTCCTCCAGCATAACTGTTTTTTTAGCTGCTTTTTAATTCATAAGGAAGACCCCTCCAGCAGACCATTCAACCACTTAACTTCTGGAAAAGGGCTGCAGACCATCTGGACTAAAATCCATCTAGGAACAACTTCTTAACATTTCCAACTGCTGACTTGATGGTTTATGAGAAAGTGAGAAACCCATAACTCTCCATTATTAACGAATTACTCATTTCGGGTTTGTTTGGTCCAGATGCTCTGCAGCCGCTTTTCAGAAGTGGTAAAACTGACGGAAAATGAGCAACTGGTTTACCACCAATTACTGCTATTTCACTTCAAACAGAATTTTGATGATGCATTTCTAACTCGTCATTCCAACTCAGTGTTTTGGGGAGTATTGTGTTTAATTTGCTTTAAAGGATTACGTAGTGCTTCACAGGTCTCACAGAGTCTTGGGCTTGTAAAACACAGCTTTACATGCAATTGCACACTGTAAAATGACAAAGATATTAAACTTTTAAATAAAAAGAAATAAAAATAATTAATTACTTTAAAAGTATTATCTAAGTGGCAGTGGAAGAAGTACTCAGATTTTGCAAAAGCAACAAAACCACTGAATAGAAATACTCAAATTTTGGGATCAAAATACACTTAAAGTACCAAAAGTAAAAGTATTAATTATGCAGAATTTCAGAATTATGCACATTATACTATTCAATTATAAATATTGATGCATTAATGTGCAAATCACTTTAATGTAGAAGCTGGTAAAGGTGGGGCTAATTTTAACTAATTTTATATAGAGAGTAGTTTCCCTGGGCTTCAATAAAGTTAGATCTTAAGCTATAATATTACTTCATAATTTGTTTGTTAATTATATTTGTTAATATTAATCCAAATCAGCAAAGTAACAGGGAACAAATAAATGTAGTGGAGTAAAAAGTACAATATTTGCCTCTGAGATGTAGTGGAGTAGAAGTAGCAGAAAATAGAAATACTCAAGTAAAGTAGAAGTACCTCAAAATTGTACTTAAGTACAGTACTAAATGTACTTAGTTACTTTCCACCACAGGGTTACAGTTAGCATATCGAGTATGAGTATTGCCCTTGAGCTTATTCTTGTTTATACTCGTCAGGCTCAAAGGAGGGAACGAGATGGACACAGGGCCGTAGCTATGAATTATGGGCCGCATGCAGAGGTGATGACTGCAGGCACCTCTACAAATCTCACTTATCCCCACTCGACCATCATTCAAAACACAACAAAAAGTCTTTGTCCATCTGCATACAACGCAAACACACCTTTCAGACACGTTCCTGAATGAAATGAGTTTTGGGCTCTATTGGAAGCTGCAAAAATACACTTCCTGAAAACATTGCTACTGTTTGACATTTAATCAGTCACATAACACTCTGTAATCTCCCTCACACACTCATTTACTCCCCCTGCTGTACATTATGGCCCTCAGAGCTCAGATGACAAGCTCTCTCCCAGTTTGTTCGCACGCTCAGCCGTGCTGGGCCCCTGAGTCATCAAGGTATAAGAAGGTGGGGGGGACTTACGGGTGGTCGAGACTAGAAGTAGAAAGGGTTTGGCATGCCAGCGGGGTCCCCCCCTCCACTGAACTCCTGAACCCCTCCTCTCCCTGCTCATGGGGTAAACCTGTTAACACACGCGCCATTCTCCGCCAGGTCAGGCCGAGGTCTCCAGCCTTTCACGCTTCGGCCGCTAATGAGGTTTCAGAATCTCAGAGCAAGGTGAAGGGAGTCTGACCTCCACTCAAGAAACTGAGCTGTGGAGAGACGGCGGCACTGTTGGTCAAATCACTTCTGACATAAAACCATAGAACAATGTGCAGGAGACTGGCTCTGAGGATACACTGAGAGAGATGATGCTGATGCTCGCTCAAATGCTCAATTCGACCTAAGAAATGATCTACGCTGCTTTTAGGTAAGTCCAATGTGTTGTGTACTGTACGCAATGTGGCATTTGTGGATTGTGATAAAATTCATGTATGCAATTTATTAAATTGTTTAATCCAAAAATGTGTAAACTGCAGCCTACTTTTAGCATTGGTGTACTAGCTTGGGAATCAAAACCCTGGTTGTTTTGGTGCAAAACCCAGAGAGCTGTGCAGCATCTTTCAGTCTTTTTCAAATGTTGTATAGCCTACTTATGGAGCTACAGGAAGTTGGCTTGTTTCTCGAGTAATTTTTGGAAGTCTAAGTTAAATATGAGCTGGAAACAAATGTCCTGCTTTTAAGAGTTAAATCATTTTTGTCATTTTCATTTTTGAATCCAAAACCTCTTAAGACATAGATTTGAGATGGGATATTTTTTTTAAATGATAGGAATCTCGACTAGCATATACGATTCTGCCCTACAAAAGTAGAGAGCAGTGAATTTGAGAAAAAAGCGGTTTAAAGTTTTCAGGCTGGCTGTCAAACTCGTAACAGCTTTATTTTATGCCTTTTAAGGCTGATTATTTTACCCCATAGAAGATACATAATAGCTAAAAAATGCAGATACTGAATTCTCCCTTTGGATAATCCTCAAAAAATACATCTACATATTTTATCTACAAACAAAATGTGTTCTTTCAGCATTCTTGTCCATTTTAACTAGTTTGTTTAAAAAAATGTGATTATTTACAGCCTGTATAGGTCATGGGAATTAAATGTCTCTGTTTTGAAAGGAGTCTGTCACTCTTACTGTTAATATTTAAATTAAAATGAGTTCAATAAAATAATTTACAATTTAATGCATTTAAATATGTGAAATAAGTGTAGTTTTCAGGAATTTTCTACTAGAGTCAAAAGCTGAGATGGCAGCTACTGTCACTAGCTCAGTAGCCGACTGAGATCTGCTAAGCTAGTTAGCTTTAGCAGGAGTTTAGCTGTTTTTTTCTCCATCTTGATTGAGTCACTGCCTCATTTAGTTATCTGGAATGACAAACTGATTTTTACTAAGATTTCAGTCCATCAAAATTGACATTTACAGAAAAACAACACATTGGGCTAATTTGGATGCAGCTTTAACTGAGGCCATCTGTGGCTATCTCCCCAGCTAGCTCTCAAAAAGTGTCCCGGTGATCTCTAGTCCACTGATTACCAAACCACTGTGAAGTCAGGTTTAGCTTTCAGCTCTCACAGATATTGTACATTTCTAAGGCATAATATTTTTATATAGTAAAACAGTCAAAAAAGCAGATTCTGGGCTTAACACAATTTTGATATGCATTTAATGCATTTAGCCTGTTACTAATAATGTTACATTTACTTAAATTTCACCGCTAATAATAATAATAAGAAATCCCAATTATCAGTTTTCAATGATCATTTTCAAGTTATTAAAAAATTATAAAATGTGTTTTAATTCAAATGAAGTTATTTAAAGCATTTATTTATGGTTGCCTTTCACGTGATGATAAATGTCAGTTAGGCCCAATAACTGTAAGGTAGGCGTGTTTTTGTTCTATGCCTACAATAAAAATCTTTTTATTTGTTTTATGCTGAACATTAGCAGTGGCTACATTTTGCTCATTTTCGTGATGCCACAGATTTCACATCAACATTGTAAAAAAAACAAGAAAAACAGAATTTTATGTTTTCAATTAACAAACAAATAATAACCCAGTCATCACTGTTTTATAACAGATCTTATTTTTTATTGAGGAGAGTCAAGTTGGGCTTTCCATTTTTAGAAAATAAACCAATGACAATATTACAAATAATGAAATTGTTACATCATTCACAGGGTTACAGTCAATATACATTTATACAGAAATACAGGATCTCCCACATCAGTCACAGTGGTCTGAACCGGCACTGGTCTATAATGTGGGCTTTAAAGGACCAAGGAACACGTCGAGATCCCTCGCCTGTACTATAGCCAACAGCCAGAGTGGTAGTGGGAGTGGGGGGGGGTTCAGGTGCAGGGAGGGGGCAACAGAGGGTCACACGGGGTCATAGAGTGGAACGCAGGTGGCAGGGTGTCATAGTGGTATGAAACTTTGTCCAACAGAGGGAAAGACACAGACTTGTTCTGAGCAGCAGCCAGCGTTTGTCCATCAGCAGCCTGCCGAAGTGTCCTGAACACTGGAGCTCTGTCTGCTGCAGCATTCACAGACTAACTGCACCTGAAAATGTCAGTCCAACAAAGCTACATTTGACCACCGCAACAGTAGAGGGCGCTCTGGTGCTTCGTGCTGCATCCATTTAACAGGAGCCATTTTCTGTCTTCCACAAGAGGAGGCAGACCTCTCGCTCTGCTCTGACCATACTGTAGTTTGGGCAGCTTCAAACGCAGCCCAGTGGGTACAACCTGGCACAGCTCGTGTTTATGCACACTATCATGTAACAGTAACACTGAGACTTAACGGTTTTCCTTCGTCCTTCAAAAATTGGCACACGGTGAGGGCAGGACTGAGTGGTTTTTTACTTCACAGATGTAAGAGGAGAAAGTACAGCATGTTTTTGCTGAAAGTTGCAGTAGGTTAACGTTGTGTGAAACCATCATGAGTGTCACGACCACACTGCATCTACTTCAATTTCTAGAGGAAAACTAAAAAGTTTTTTTTTTGAACTAGAGAAGCTGGAGTCTGCATGTGTAAATGGCTTTTTTTTTTTTGCTGCTGTAAAACTTTACAATTAAACTACAACTGAGAAATTAAATAATACATTTTGTTTCTGGAAAGTGAACAGTAGAAAACAACTGCTTTGAAGGGGAAATAAGCAAGTGAATTTAACATAAAGGGCACAAATACCTTTCTGTATATACAAATGTTAAATTGACATACAGTAGATTTAAATTTGGTGAAATGGTGAAAACAATTTTCAGAAATGGACAATAATTTCACTTAAATGAAATATTCATTCTGATTTCAGAGAGGCGATAAAAGAATAATCGCCACATCAAGTAAAATTTCTTTTAGAATTATGCCCACCATAAATACTGTACCAGATGAATTACTAACTTGGTTTCTATACATTTTTCAATAGTCTAGAATTTGGACATGAGGGCTTTTTTCACAGCTCAGGCTTTGGTGTAAAGAAAGCAGTCAGTCTGCTGTTGAAAAGGAAGTCAGAGTCACTTGAAACACTTGACATAAGTGCGTCAATTTCTTCTCCCACTATCCAACCATCATTGCTCAGCTTGAACCACAACAATACGTCTCTTTTGTGCCATCAAAATCATAAGATACGTAAATACTCCATGCAGTGCTTTCAAACACTCCACATTCAATCGAAAGGTTTTCTTAAACTCCTTCAGATGAAATGAAAAAACAAACAAACTAACCCTTCAGAAGGAGTTCAACCAAAAGTATTCTCTTAGCGGCAAGAAAACACAGACAGTACGCAACTCGAAGTCAAATATTTTATGTCTGCCCATTGTTTTTAAGGTAGTTCCTTGATGTAAAATTCAAGGATAACTGCTTGATTAATAACTAAAAAGTCTTGGCAGTGTTCATGGACAAGCATCTGAATGAGCTTTAACGGGGCTGGAGCAGAAACTCACCAGCCTTGTGTATACTTTAGATTAATTTCTTGAACAACATTAAGTGTTTTTCCTGACGACAGACTATATTTGCCATGCCATGACAAGACCCTCAGCCTCACAAAATAAAACTGATGAGCTGTTAAGTATTGAGAAATGGAAAGGGAAGACAATCAAAAGCAAACTGCATGCTGGCATCAATGGCATTTAGGTCACAGCATCACTTCTCACTCGCCTCTCAGCTATGACTAACAGCTCATGATTCTCCTCCTCCAGTTTCATATGTTATGAAGGCTTCAAGGGAAATATTTGTTCCGATGTGTCACGCTGCAGATGAAAACAACCAAGGAGAGGATATCCACTCCTGGCCTTGAATTCTGTGGACAGCCAGGGATAATGAAAGGTAAGACGACAGGGGTGCAGTAACTGAGGTTTCTCACTTTCTTTAACCAGGGCTTTGGTGCTAAAGCTTTCTGTAGTGACGCCACAAAATCTCAGGTCAATTCTGAGGATTTGGTAGAAGCGAACATGGAAGCATCGTCCAGTCTGGAGGAATCTTTTTCACATACTCAGTGGCATGCAGCATCAGGACAAGACAAGACACAACTGCCCCACTGATGAGTGTCAGTTCGCCTGCTGCTGTTAATGCTTTTAAACTCGCCGAGACGTAACCAGACAACTGCCGAAAGCCCCACTGTGTGGAGATCAGTGGGAGCGGCAGACAGGTGGCTGACAAGCATGTATGTGATCAAGGGGAGGGAGAGGAAATCAGTCCCTGGACAGAGCGGCTGTGATCGGGGTGCGGCCGCCCCGCTGTGACCAGACACATCTTACCGATGGGTCACAGCTGGACGTCCGTGTCTGGCTGTCAGGTCTCGGAGCGGTGCCCAGTAGGAACTCTGCACTGCTGATATAACTTACTGGCTGTATACATAAAACCCCCGCCTCCAGGGAATCATTGCATTGCTACGAACTCCATCTTTCCCCTTACGCCAGGTTATCGACGACAACACAGACAATGATTGACAGCTCTGTAATCATGAGACAGTATTGTTCACAGGAAGCCATACAATAAATGCATATACCGTCTATAAAACGAAATCAAAACCTGTTACAGGGTTTATCAGGCCCCTTTATCTACATGGTTTTGTCCAACACGTTTCATGTGTCAAAATAATTTCCTAAGCATTGATGGAAGATCCAGAGTGTTTGTTGGAGTCAAACAGGAGACTCAGTGCAGAAAAAAAACTAAAAGTAATAATAATAACAATTCAATAATATCCATACAGAAATTGCAAAAATATAACACGTTGCATTTTTGTTTTTTAATTCAACAAATGCTGATTGTAAAGTCTATTCATGACTCTGTGTGTGTGTGTGTGTGTGTAAAATAACCATGTGTGGTAAACTTTAATACTTTAAACATAAACATGTCTTTTCAAAAGGAAAATTGGAAGAAGAAGAAGATGAAGAAACACTGAATATAATGCAGCCACATTATACTCTGTAAAGTGTGTCAAATCCAAGCTCTTACCAAACAGAGTTCTAGTAACTGCAGCAAATCAAAGCACTGAAATTAACCACTCACTCAGCATGCTATCAAACACAAGTCCCGACGCTTCAGGAGCCACTGCTCCTTTGTGCATGTGGTATGCGAATGCAACATGTGCACAGACGGCCTTGAACAACGTGAAGGAGGATGCTATAACAGGACACACTGTATGTATGTGGGCTCTGATGTAAACGGTAGAACCTGTCCCTTTTTATGTGAATCTATGTAGGAAGTTGTTTTGCTGTTTTATTTTTCCTCCTCAAGCTATTGTTTTTCACAAAATAAGGAACAAAACAACTGATGGTGACAGCAACTTAAATCTTCCCTGTGCTCAGTTCTTCTGCTCCTGAACTGATCGACTATTTCTGAGTCATCGCGTTGTGGCAGGTCAAGTGCATCCGATATGTACAGTATAGGATCATGATTGGGGTGCAAAAAAGGGTTCTATTTGGCAAGCTGTGAGTATTTCACTGTGAAAGAAAAAAAAAAACAACTTGTCATTTTGTCTATAGTGAGAGGAAGCATGGTGAGACGGAATCTTCATCACAAAATTTCACACAATATAGAAAATGACTTGCAATGAGAAAAAAAAAGTTTTTTTCTTTTTTCTTGAGTGTGGATTCACTGTGTGAATTGTCAGTCTGATTTAATGTGTTTTTGACATCAGTCTATGCCAAAAGTTGTCCATTTTGTGTTTTTTTATTTATTTTCTTTCCTGGGGAAACACTCCCTCATTCTCTTCTGCAGTTTGCCTTTCAGAAGGCCACAGAGAACTCTGTGTTTCCTCGTGATGTCCAAAATTAAAAATGGCAATGAAAATATCCACACCTTGTAGAGGATGGCCTCGTCTCCTTTACTCTTCCTTGTTTTCTTTTTTTTTTGCCCTTTTAAAGGGTAGCTTTCCTACTCAGTTCGTCTAATGTACAACCTTATATCATCTATAAATTTAGATAAACTCCTTGCCTTTTCTCAGTTTTTCTTTTTTTTTTCTTTAAAAAATTCTTTACAAAATTATCAGAACAAACAAACCAAAAAAATAAATGTTCAACATCAAATGAAAATTGGTGAAAGATTGAAAAACGTGTTGCTGGTCACTTCTAACCTCCCATGTTTTTAGCTCCAAAGGTGGGTCGGCTGTGGGCCCTCTGATGCCCCAACACATGGACTTTAGTTTCCACAACTCTCCACAGCTGATCCCAAGGATGGAGGGAGAGTCAGGGTGAGGGGATAAGAGGAGGAGAGAGGGAAGTGGAGAGGGGAACGGGGGATGAATGGTAGTCTGGTGGGAAGACCAGACACACTGTAATGCGAAAAAACATCCACTCCATCCTCCGCAACCCTGCATCCCAACCGCCACCCCGCCCCCCCCCCCCCCCAGCTCCACTCGGTAGGGTCAAACCTCCACTGACTGGATCTGGTTCATCTGTGCCCGCATCATCTGGACGCTGTTGAGGATCTTCTTTTGATGGCCTGCTAACGTCACACCAACCCTCAGGATGTCCCTGTTGGGAGAGACAGATGCAGGCTGATGTTACCACAGAGTATAAACAGTCCTGCAGAATCTGTCTACAGTATCTATCTATCTATCTATCTATGTCTAAAAAACACAATATAACAACATAACATATGGCTAACAAGAAGGCTCGCAGAAAACAGCTGATATATATATGAAAACTGAGATGGCTGTAAACTAACAGGCATGACACATTGTCATTTTGCTGAGAAACAGCTGCGTGTTCATCCATCTTTGAGGCCAGAAAGCTTACATAATTGCAGAAAAATGTTTGAATGCCAGTTTAGTGTATTTTTCTCTGACGGACTAACTTCCAGACTTATGTGGTAAATGCCACCCATCTCGTGCAACCAAAACAAATGCTACGAATTGCAAAATCACAACATCTCATTGACTCACGTCTATTGTAGACACAACAGCCATCGCAGAGGTCATGTGTTCTATAAAAACTGCCAAAATAAACAGCAAGTTCCACTTTGTATCAAAGCCGTGGCCTCAGCTTCAAACATAATAGTTTACTCACTGTTTGCTGAACAGTTTCTTATCCACAAGACAATGAGATTCCTTTCTCCTAATTCAGAATCTCAACAGCAATCATGCCTATTGGATTACACATTACCATCTGTTTTGTTCAAAGAATTGAAGCTCAACATCTCCGTGGGTTAATCTCTGGCTCGTGATACTGTTATCCATAGACAGGAAGTGATTTTTATCTGTTTCTCTACAGGTGGCATTCTTAACATGATTTTATCTTGTGTGTTAGGAAGCTTTTTCTCCTAAAATGTTGGCTAACCAACCCCATATTATGATGTTTCCTCTTGATCCTTAAACTGAGGTCAAAGAGAGGCCTGCTAAACACATGGTAGAGAATAAAGGGCACTGTTATGCCTTCAAGCTATTGTGCCCACTGTTCAGCCTTGCAACTGCAGTATTACGATCTGCTAATTACATGCAGTACGGCTAGCGTCTTTTATAATGGGCCAGAGGCAGAGTCTGGTGCTCGTTCAGGTTTTAGGGGATATATGAGCCTCAGCAAACCCGCCTCGTGTGATCATTTTCCTTATGCTTATCAGATCCAGAAGGGCGGGAATCATCAGCACTTACTCCATGGTCATCTGGGACACCACATCAAATGTAGCGTAGTCAGCGTTGGCAAAATTGTCTTTGTACTGGCCCATCTTGATGGCATCCAGCCACTCATCCACAGTGCTGAAGCTGGAGAAGTCTGGGATGCTGCGGTCCAGGAGGGGGAGATGAACACTGAGGGGGACAAGAGCAGGAGCCATTAAGAATAATGATAATACAAAGTGGCAGGTCAAACATCATAGTCAGTCCAGACCACCTGTGTATGATTCAAACATTAATTATTACATTACATTTTCAAAAGGCTAGACAGAACTTAGAGAATCCCACTGGCCCAATCCATGAACCAATATTTTCCAAACTGATTCCTCATAAAGTATATTTTCCAAATGAAGTGATAGGCTTCAGGGAGCCAATATATCCACTCAGTGTCTGTGGAAAATCTGGCCCACGGTCCTGCACGCCACCACAAATGAAAGTACAGACAGGGATAATGGAAATCAGTAAACCCTCGCTCTCAGAGGAAACTAACACCCAGAGCAGAAACGCTTCAAAATGTTTTGTTTTGAAAATTGCACAACTGCTTCAATCCAGGTTTCGCCCGAAGCATTCGTGGGAAGGATTTGATCTATCAAACCAAAAGGCTTTAATTTACATAACCGCTCGGCGCCAGGAGAAACAAGAGACACTGAGTTCGGAAAAAAGTGAACTGTGCCACGGATGGCACTGTAGCAGGAGCATGAATTTCCTGTTAGGAAGAGGAAAGCCTTTACATTGGGAGAAAATCAGAAGCATAATATAGCTCTAGATGTTATCCACATCAATGTGAAATGATGCTAAAACCAAAGGGCTGTATTGTGGGATGCCTACAGAGATGAGATAAAACATACATGCAGATACCGCACAGAGAGTGGAGGCAGCGCAAGGAAACGAGACGAACATACATTAAACACTAGTCTACACCATATGTTATGACCACGAGTATTACTGACAGACAATGCGAACAGAAGTAAATCACATAAAACTAATTTGATCAACAGCCTTCCAGCCACTCACCCTGAAGATAACGGGGTCATGGCCTTCAGTGTGTTGGGATTGCGGATCATCTTGTCGAGGTTGTTGACGATCTGACTGAACTTGGGCCGGTTGTTGCGGTCCTTTTGCCAGCAGTCCAGCATGAGCTGGTGCAGCGCGCTGGGGCAGTCCATGGGTGGGGGCAGCCGGTAGTCCTGCTCTATGGCATTGATGACCTGCAGGGGAAGACACAGATCTCTAAGGGTTGCTATGAGGCTCTACAAAGAGGAGATCGATTGATGGAGAGGAGAGAGTGTAGGATCCAGAGGTGGAAGAACTATTTAGATCCTTTGCTTAAGTAAAAGTACCAATACATCTGTGTAAAAATACTGCATTTTGTGACTGATATATCATTATATATTACATTATTAGGTTGTTAAAAGTGACGTATCATTGCGTAAGTAGCATTTTACTGCTGTAGCTGGTTGAGGTGGAGCTTGTTTAGTTTATATACAGTTAGGTTGTCCAAACAGTTAGGCTGCTCCAAAGGGTCACAAGATAAATCGAAGGGGTCCTGATACTGTACTGATTTATTTGGACTTTTCTCTGAGATTTTCTTTTTTTGGTCAAATATTGAACACTTTTTTGTAAGAGGTCACAAACCAGAAAGGTTGGGAACCACTGGTTTAATCTTAAACAATACAGGGTTTTTATAAGCTTATCATATTTTAATGTAAAATCTTATCCTGAAAAGTAAGTATACCTGTCAGGTAAATGTAGTGGACAAAAAAGTACCCCATGTCTCTCTGAACTGTAGTGGAGTATACAGTTCAGAGAGGATTGTATAAAGTAGCATAAAATGGAAATACTCAAGTTAACTACAAGTACCTCAAACTTGCACAGTACTAATACATGTACTGAGTTACATTCCAATTAATAATAAACATTCTCTCGGGTTGTATAGATCTCATGAGTTTTTGGATAATACCCCCAATTTAAGTGACGTTCACAACAGTCATCTCTTCTGATGAACAAAAGCATCTGTGCCTCTCAGCATGTGGTGAAAGCAACTGCTGTAGTCATTACTGTGTGTTACTGCCCAAGAGTCAAAACTGTTCAATTATAGTTAAACATAAATACACATAAATGTACGCCATTAGTTCTTCATGTGAAGAGTTGTTAAACACCAGTTAGGTCATTAAGAACATAAACCTTATTCCACCAACTTCACATTTCTGGCAGAAGCGACCTCATCTCTGGCCTTTACAAAGTATTTAATGCTCGCTCTCTCTGTAAAGCCACATTAAAGCTGCGCCTGACTTGGGCCGGTGATGTTGTTGGTCGGGAAGGGGGGGGGGCACGCAGAGGTTAACAGAGTGAGACAACCCGGAGGACACTTGTGACGAGGACGCACAATCCCCTGCTCATTATCAGGGCCATTAAAGGAGCTCCATTCAGACCCAGATTAATCTCATTCATGAGACCTCCAAACGAGGACCCCGATGGAGCAGAAACACTATCTGGAGCTGCTAATAAGATAACCGTTGAGGTCCTCAGTCCCTCTTAGCACATTAGTGTTCTCGCTTTCAATTTGAAACTATTTTCATTATCTCTCTCCCCATAATTTGCTCTCTCCTCAGCTACCCAGAGGGAGATAGGAAATGGAGGCTCCAGTCAAGAGCAGAAATTGTCCACTGAGCACTGCCGTGCATTTCAAATGATCTGATTATGTCTCTGTGGTGAGTGTGGGGGAATTTTCATATAAAACCCATGAGTGAAAGCTGCTGTTAAGCTAAGGGACAGCAGATACAATGACAAAATGTATCTCTGAGGAGGCTGAGGCTGTAAGGAAACTCAGGAAGCAAAATTCATGTGTGTAGTGAGGCATTGTATCAAAAATAGTTTAAGAGGGAAATTTGACTGAAGACTCAACAGAAATTTGACTAAATAACGACTATAGTCAAGTTAAATACATACATCTTGATTGGTCATGTCCCAGTAAGGCCTCTCTCCGTAGGACATGACTTCCCACATGACGATCCCGTAGCTCCACACATCACTAGCAGAGGTGAACTTCCTGTACTGGATAGCTTCGGGTGCAGTCCATCGGATAGGAATCTTCCCTCCCTGCGAACACAAAGGGCAACAACCTCAGCGAGGGAAGCGAGACCGAAACCCAACCGTCACAGTGTCCTGGCTCCGGAGAGAGACACTGTTCACAGCAACAATGCTGACGGTAATCCAAACTGGGAGATGGATATAACAAAACCCCTGGGAGGAAAGTGTGGTACATGAAATACTGGAAAAGGAGGAAGGGAAGAACAGGTGAAGGGGTGATGCTTGTCTTAATAGGGAGAGCAGTGTGGGAGTGCATTGTAGTGTATGTCCAATAAAACCAAGTGGCAGCACCGGATGAATGGGATTCTCAGTCAGGGCAGTTCAGATAGCGTGACAAGTTCTCATTCACAAAATAATATATATTAGACTTATTTGAGAAGGCTTTTTGACCCTGGTTTAGTCATGAGGGGAAAGTAAGACTTGAATGTTTCTTACTAGAGCACTAGTGTAGGTGGGGTCTGATGTATCATCCTCCAGGAAGCGAGAGAGTCCGAAGTCCGACACTTTGCACACAAGGTTGCTGTTGACCAGGATGTTTCGGGCAGCGAGGTCCCGGTGTACATAGTTCATGTCGGCCAGGTATTTCATGCCTGAGGCGATGCCACGTAGCATACCAACGAGCTGGATCACAGTAAACTGCCCATCATTTTGCTGTAAAACAAAACATATTGTGTTATAATCCCTTATTGCATGGAGTCCTTCATAAAGTGGAGGCGCTACTGGAAATTCTGGGTCACCCAACAATATGTGTATATAGTCAGGCCAATATTCTAATCTCAGTCAAAGATACAAAAAGATAGTGGCCTTGTTAATGTTGGGGCTGAAGGGCTGAAAGCAACACAGACTGAAGCAATTTTGTTGGAGATTGTCTGATTTTTATACAAACAAATAATTATGCCATCAGAATTTGAAAGGCTCTATAATCACAATTAAAACTCTACACACAGTGGATTTCAGTCTTTTTGTTTCACTCAGTAAAATTTGATTTTCTTCTTTTAGAACTCATCATCCATGCACCCCACATTAACAAAATGTGCCATTAAAAATACAAATTGATTCCCACTTAACTCCTTTTAGTCAAATTATAATAATTTAATTGTGACATGTCTACTTGTAACCCAATCCATTCGTGGTTAATGTAGAAAAGTTACTTTGTAGTATTAGTTTCTCTGAAGAGGCCCTGCAGGATACTAACAGTGAGGTCTGGGTTGGGCTCAACTGGCCTCGGCAGGGCTGGGCTAAGCTGGGTCTGGCTGGCTGTCTACAGCTGTTCCCCTCCACGGTTTGGTAAGGGCTTTACCCCATGCATGGGGAGCGTCTGGAGCAGTGGCGCAGCTGTGCCTCCAACTGCGCACACCTGCACTCTCCCCACCACCCACCACGACAGTGGCCGGGGAACAGAAGATTCCAGAGAATGGAGCATGGAAGCTCGGGGACGGGTGCGGACAGATGGAAAGGCCAAGAGAGGGAATCGGAAGGGCAGGCGAGCAAGGCCCCGAGCACAGCCATATGAACAGTCTGCATGACCGCTCCACTAGCCTATTTCTCTTTCAAATACTTTGCTGCTCATTAGCAGAGCGGATGCTTCTCCTCACGTCAAGCTGCTCTTCCTCGTGTACCACAGCAATTAAGCAGAATGCATTATTCATGAAACCTTTCTCACAAATACACATTGCCACTTAATCTGTGTGCTGTGTTTGCATATACTTTAATTGGAAAGATTTCTCTAAAGTCTTTAGGGTCAGGTTAGGTGCAAGAAAAAAACAGGAATTTGTGGAACTGTGTGAATCAAGGTCAAGGCATGATTTATTTATATAAAAATGATGTTTTATACCAAAGAAGGACTTTCATTCTCTTATCTTTCTCTTCGTATAGTTGGTTATAGCCCAGCTCTGACCGATCTATTCTCCCAATTCCCTTTCTCTCTCTACCCAGCAGGTTTTTCAGCAGGAGGCAGCAGGGGAGACAATCCTTCAGCACGTAGCTCAGTACAGACTGCAGTGACCATTTTAAACAACCACCCACCAATCACCTCAGAGAAGACACAAACCATGTTCAGAGGCTTTGACACTGTCAGCAATTGTTGTCATAAGCTGTCACCATGAGGTGCCGCAGAGGTTCCCTGTTGTTGTGAATACAATGTGCTGTCAAATATGTTTAGAAAACATCTACATATATACAAACGCCCTTCCAAAAAGAGCTGATGCTTTGTGTCTCAGAGGTCGGAGGCAGAATGCAAATAAAGACTCTGAACACAGTGTGAACAGTGTACTGACAGGAGCTTCCATGTCTTCTTCTTGAGGATGGTTTTGATGTAGGCTTGCAGTAGAGGGCTTAAACTGACTATCAGGGTGGCTAATAAAACTGGGAGAAATCGTTTAAAGAGGTAGAGACTGTTCAATTCTTCACTTACAGTAATTTACATGAAATTCAATGGTTCTTATTATGTGTATGTATTGCATAGATATATACAGTATAGTATACTGTACACAGTATACTGTATATACTACACACCTGTATCCACAAAACAACTTTATACTGTGCTATTGTACTGTAGTGCATAACACAACATAACTTTTTTTTTTACTTCAGGAAAGGCAATGGCTTAAGTTCATTTGCAATGTGCACTCTCACTTACACTGGCATACTGTCTGTGTTGCATTAAATAGAGAGTTCCCATTGCATCATTTGAAGTTAAACTAAAAATAAACCTTTTTTTTGGCAAAGCTCATACATCCCCAATTTCCATAACTCGGGGGCCCTATTCTGCTCATTCCAAAAATGCAAAGAGAGCAATTAGGGTGGATGAAAGCATACAAAAAAGTCACAAGGAAAAAAAAAAAAGTTTTTATTTCACTAACATCCCAAGGCAGATGGTGAAGGGCCGTGTGACATCTCATCTCATAGCCAGCTTAATTTTTAAACATCCGACATCTCATTTTAAGTCTCGCAAAGTATTTGAATTATTTATGCAGGTCGTAAATGGGGGAGCATGGCCGGTTCTCTGTAATATCTTCCTCTAGATTATGAAAATGAGAAATGTCATGAACTTGTGAGTGCTGCACATTTCTTCGGCGGGGAAAATAGATGCGTGAATCCGTACTGCGTAATCAGCAGTGGACTAATCAGCAGTGGACTAATCAGCAGTGGACTAAGTGTGCGGTGAATGCAAAGCAAAAACAAGGGAAACATGAAAGAGAAACAAAACTAGCAAGACCCTGTTATTCTGTGTTTCATCATAAAGTCTGGTAGAGAAAATATAAAATATATCGAGAAAAACATTAAATAAATCAATACTAGGGATAAACAGATATTCTGCAAGTGTTAATAGTGAAGCATGATTGCATAGAGACGAGAACACCTCTAAGGAACTTAATAATAATAATAATCTTTACTTAAAGTAGGATTACTGTGCTTGAGTGTATAAACAATGTCAGATTATTCGATAAATATGTGTAAACGTGCAAGAGTGTGTGTGTGTGTGTGTGTGTGTGTGTGTGTGTTTATGTGCCACAAGGATATTGTTTGTCAGGTGTTTGAATAACTCAAGTTATTAAAGTACTCCTAGGGCTGAATGACTAATCTTTTTTACAGCAAATTCGCAAGTGTGCAATTTTCAAATAGCAAGAGCTGCATTTTCAAGCATAACTTCACATAATTAACAGTGTCTTAACAATCTGTGGGAGGTGAAATTTTAAACTGACAACTGTTTCACTGGCTATAATGACAACTATAATGACAACTGCTGACAATAGTCAGCAGTGAATTAACTCACTTGTAGTAGTAGTAAATTTATTCTGTGTCTCTGCTGTTGTCTGGGTAATAATATGCTCCTTGCATGGCGGGTTTGATTGCTTTGGTCAATTTCTGACAGGTAGCTTGGCAGTTGTCGAGTGTGTCTGTTACACTCTGACGGACGGAGTTGTCAGAAACTCCCATTAAACTTTAAAGATCACCATATCATTTTTTAAAGCTCATCACAATAAAAGCTCTGAACTGAGACATTTAGGAATTAAAGCTGTGAAGCAGCTCAACCTGTCAGTCTGTGAAACCAACGTTAACATTAGCTCAATTAGCTACAGCGCAGAGCTGTCAACAGTAGCAGTAGGTATAGTCAGTCTAATATCAACGTGATTTACCAGCAATTTGTCATTATTACCATATGGCCAACTATGCAACTTTAGTCAGTAAATATGAAGCCACCTTTGAATGAAATTATTACATTTCAATATTATTGATGTCAAATAAACCACTAATGTAATATCTTAATAAATGTGAGCTGAATTGGTCAGTTTTCCAACAGAACACTGGGCAAGTTTACTTAGAAGCTGACGTTTTTCTGACTGACTGGTTTGAAATTAAGACCCCTGCAACAAGCACATTAATTCACAGTATCAGATTCGACTGAAGAAGCCAGATAAGTTTGTGGTTATGCTTGGCATTCACATCTTGTTTTATACTATGTAAACCACAAATACGGGCCTGTAATTTAATTTGTAGGATATAATCGCACATTAAATCACAATAAGATATTTTCATCAAATAGTTGTGTTCTAGGTGAGACACCAACAACACAAAACTCTGGTTGCTTACTCTGAGGAAGGAGTCCAGAGATCCATTCTCCATGAACTCAGTGATGATCATGACAGGACTGCTTTTGGTGACCACGCCCTCCAGGTGAATGACGTTAGGATGGTCGAACTGGCCCATGATGCTAGCCTCACTGAGGAAGTCCCGCCTTTGCTTTTCCGTGTAGCCAGACTTGAGAGTTTTTATGGCCACAAACATCTCCCTTTTACCTGGGAGCTTTAGGTTACCGCTGCACACCTCTCCAAACTCTCCTGTGAAGAGGTTACATGGGGGGAAAAAAGCAATGGTTCTATGAAATATTGCTCTTTCATAGAAGCTAGTAAAAGTAAGCAGATTTTGTGCATCCATTTGTGTTTAGAAATCAACTAACAGCCAAGCTTTTTTACAGTGTTGTATTCCATCCACGTTTCAGTCAGATTTTTCCATTACCTGCACCAATGACCTGTTCAATCTTCACACAGGATATATCAATCTCCTTGGCAAACTCCCTCACAGCCTCGTTGGGGTCCTCATATGTGAACGGATCAATATAAATCTTCATTCCTGGAGTCACTTGGAAAAAATGAAAGAGCCACTATAATATTTGTGGTCATGCTTACACTCCTACGGGCTTGACGGTCAAATCACATTAACAATCATGTTAACAATCAATTCACTTTGCATTCGCAATTGCAATTGTGTGATTTCTTGTATGACATTTAGGTGATGAAGGTTTAAAGTCGCCTAGTGCTTGCTCTTGGTGGGAATTGTTGGGTCTCTGTAAATATAGAGAGTCGGTCTAGACCTGCTCTATATGAAAAAGTGCCCTGAGATAACTTTGTTATGATATGGCGCTATATAAATAAAATTGAATTGAAAATTGAATTCAAAGATGGAGGAGGTAGTGCAGTTACAAATGGTGGTTATGACCAGTGCTTCATGGCTACTGTGTATAACTATTCAGCCAGCAAGGACATGGTACCTCCACTCGTCTTAGCTGTGATAAGGCAGGTTAATATATATATTATCTCCTGTGAGTCATAGTGCCATTAACACTCAGGAGAGAAACATGGGCCCTATATCAGCATTGCTCAGCTCCACTCCAAGAAATAAATTGGCTCTCCTAAGCCCTGATGCCAGGTAAATTGGCTTAAGGTGGCCTTTAAGTGTTCAGGGACTTAAGTGTCCTGAGTTTTAAATCCGATTATTCGGCTCTCACCTCCACATCAGGCCTCAGGCTATTTGAATGGATGCTGAACTCATGCCTGGTTTGCTGCAGAGCTAAAAGAGCATGTACACGGCCTCAAAACCTGGCACACTATGCTAAAGAAACATGCTGCAGAGATGAACAGATGGAGAGGATCTGACCAGCCAAAACCCCCCATTACTAAAACCCTACAATCTCTTCCCAAGCTGAAGCACTGTTCAACAGACCACCCTCCTATGATGACAAAGACCACCAAAAACAGGGGCATAAGCCTGAACTGTGACTGGTGTGAGGACAGGACGCACACAGGACACATTGATTCTGCTGCTAATAGCTGTGAAATACCCGAGTCTCTTACTGGCACACTTTTCACTGAATCACAAACTGGACTTCTTTGCACAGCATGATATGAGGATTATATTGAGAATGTTATTACCTTTAGAGTGGAATTGACATAAAAGAATGAAGCCGCGTGGCAATTACACAATCAAATAAACAAATTAAGATGGGGTCATAAACCTAAGATATAAAAAGATTTGTGTTTTTCCAATCATGCAGGAGAAAGATGGATTAGCTCTAATATCTTAGACGGAGCCACTTCTCAGCTCTCTCTCCCAGATTTATTTCTGCATTATTGTCATTTAAGATTCGTGCTACTGTACTGTATAAAAAAAGAAAATCATTGAGAAATTCCTTTCATTCTCCAAGTCTTTTGAATTTTTCAACAATGGCAAATGACTCATGTGGCATTAGCATGCTAATGGCGTTAACATGAGTGAAGACTGACCTATTTCCACCACAATGGATTTAGTTAACTATGAAATGAGATGATGCACAGAACACACACTTGAACATTGGTTTGGATGTGGTTAAATCCAGGCTCCGAGTGAGCAGAGTCAAACAACAGGGAGGATTACTCGTAAGTGGGGGACGGGCAAATGAACCAGTGCTGTGCTGGGCCGCAGCCAAGGACACCGGCATGCAAGGTGGTAGCCATGGAGACAGGTGTGTGAGGCAGCAGAGAGCTGAATGATAGCCATGGAGATGACTGTGTGAGATGGTAGTCATGGAGACAGGTGTGCGTGGTGCTGAAGGAGGAACCAGCGGTAAACGCAGGCAGAGTGGAGTGGTGGTTTACTCACTGTGGCCGCTGGTGTAGTGCTGCAGTTTGTCTGTGTATTCTGAATCAGCCCTGTCAAAGCCACGCCTCCTGGGGGAAAGACAAAGAACTCTAGCTCTGGTTCATAAGAGGGAGCAGGGAGGGGCAGGAACACAGATCAAACACCCTCAGGTCTACCTACACTAAAGATACAACAACTAAGATCACTTGGGGAGCCAGGCCTTTGTAGATAGAGAAGCATTTGGTTTTTGCTACACTGGAAAAGGTAGCCAGCCATGCAGTCACACTACACAAACCTATGTTAGTTTTCCTTTCCAGTGCAGGAGTATCTCATTTTAAATCCCTGCTAGGTTAAACATGTTGACTACATAAATTTCACCAATTTTCATTTAGACGGGCTAATGTGACATGGGATGTGAGATACATTGTTGGTAGAATGGTAAGACAATCAGACAACATAAGTGAGGGTATGACCAAGAGTTCTGAACTGGACATTAGATTAATTAAAACAACTATCTATTAGACAGAAATGTCTCAGACGATCAAACATCAAATATATAGTAAGGATGCACTGATCCAATCCACCGAATCAGTCTTGGGGCTGATTCAGTATTTTCCCGGCAGACTCAGTTTTTAGTGCCACAGCAGTCCCTGGCCACGTTACTTTACACAAAAATGATCACAGGTAGATGCGGTATCTGGGAGGAAATCTCTGGGGGGAAAAAAATTTGTATCGGTGCACCCCTTCAGTCATGCAAAATAATTTAAAACAAATATAATTAAAAATCACGCTTTCAAATCAGAATCATGTAATATATTTATATATTATATAAATCCTGTATATATATATATATTATACTTTATCTTTTGTATGGAACAATCCAATTTTCACGCATAAAAATTTGGCAAATTTACTTTTTTCAGAGTATTTTCACACTCCATCCTTTTTATGATGGCAACAGTTTTTATTCAATTCTAGCATCACCATACTATGTTTTTGGACTTCATTACAATTTTGTGCTGGAGCAGCTGTCAGCGAAGTTTTAATTGGCGAGCAGCTTGACAAAGACATATTGAAATCTTTTTAAGTTCTGTGACAGGGCCATCACAGTGCATTAGAACCTTTTTATTTCATTGACTGTCCAAAAGTTCTCCAAACTTTCGATCACACACTTTCATTTTGTCCTGGCAATGTTCCCAAGCTATCACACAAAGCAGCACACAACCTATGTCACTAGGCCGTCATAATCCAAGATACTGCACACTTACTACTTTATGCGAAATAGTCCGTCTACCATCCCAGAAAAATAAATGTTGAGGGAAATCTACTAGCAGAATGAATCAAATACTGTAAAGGAGCTAAGCTACAGTTTTAATAAGCGTGGCACCAGTGGGAACTGAAATCCTAACCTTGGCAGAGTTACAAACATTTGATACTCATTGAGCAGGAGCATCTACAGAACTTTAATGTTAGCAGTGTTGACTTTTATATATTACTTCTGCTGCTGAAAAACTGAAATTTATTAAGAATTAATGTCTTTGAACCCAGATGGTATGTGTACACATACAAGGAATGTGACTTGCTCTCAATGTGCTGACACACAGTTCGAAGAACAGTTTACAGAAGATTGATTGAAATAGACATACAGCTAAAAAACAAGGACAACAAAGCTGAACAAAGACAGATAAACATGTACATTTACCTATAATGTTCATACAAGTAGGTGAAAAAAAAGATGCATATATAAAAAGCAACAATGAACAACAACATACGATATACAAGTCAAGCTGTTTCTGTAAATTGTAAACAACAGTACAATAGTGCAAGCCACCAGGTCTCATGCAAGTATCCACTTTGCCAGCTTGTGCAGATGTGTCATTGGCGAGAGACTCACAGGCTCTTTTAAAAAGACTGGGACAGGACTGACTCACCGGTTACAGACGATGATGATGACGACCACAGCAATGAGGAAGACCAAGCCAGCAGCTGCCGAGCCAATGATGAGAGGTAGCTTCTCCTGAATACTGGTATTGTATTCCTCTATAGAAAAAAGAAACAGATACATAAACATAGTGCCACACACACGCAGAGTCACAAGCTGAAACATATGGGTAAGCATCTGAGCCACTGCATATGGAGGGAGCAATGGGTGACAGACAGACATACGGCTGGGTGAACCAATGAGCATCTTGGCATCTTGACTGTCTGCATGGACCATTTTCCAAAGCACACGGAATGTGCTCAGATGCCGCGGATATGGACAAATCATCTGGCAGAAAGCGTGTGAAGTGAGGAGAGAGCGCATGTTTGGGTGAGACCCAGACTGATCAGGCAGCCAAGAGCAGGGATCCAGCTACTGAATGGGCACACAGAGGCAGAGCCAAACCCTTCTCTTGAGCACTGCAAATGACACACAACTTCACAATTTCAGCCAGATACACGGGTTAGTGAGCTCCTCACGGTGTTTCTGGATCGCATAATTATTGTATTCTATGTGGTAGAACCCATATTGGTAACATTATACTTTAATCCCCCAATTTAGCATTTATAAGCACTGTATGAACATTTAATAAAGAGTTAATAATACATTATGATGTAGTTGTATGCAGATATAAGGACAGTGTTTATTAATGTACAGTATTTGTTGACAATTATAACATCTCCTATGAAGATACATTTTATATAATTACAACAAATACATTAATACACACTTATATCTGCTTACAACTATGTTACAGTGCATTACTAACTATTTATGAAATTTATATTTTATATAGTACTTATAAATACTAAATAGGGGGATTAAAGTAAAGTGTTACTTTAAAATATTTTTGTTAAACTATGGTAATCAGTGTCTTCTTGCAGCAAGAACCAACTTTTTGGGTGCATAGGGACATAAAATCCAGGTGAAAATCACATTGAACTTTAAAAAAAGAAAAAGAAAAAAAGAAATGTTTTTCCATAAAAACTGAAAACAACTAGCCTCATATATTCTCAGTTTACTCAGTATTTACAGTTATGAGTCAGTTTTTATATATCTTTAGTGCTGGGATCTGTGCGTGTGGTAGCATCAGGGATGTTTGTATGAGAGCTGAGGCTAATGATGGCCCTGGGCACTGCAGGCTGAACGAAATGAGATGTTCAGAGGGGAAAACCCAGGCCTTGGCTCTAACATTAACCTACATGACTGATGTTTACTGAATGTTCCTTCTTCTCCCAGTCGTGTCATAGTACAAAGATAAGGAAACTTTGACCTCATCCTTGACTTAAAGGCTTAGGGTGGCAAATGGCAAAAAGATATGTTTTTGCTTGAGTGGATGGCATTTGTGTACCACATTAAGGAAATAAATCTTGAATGCTGAAATATGAATAATGAAATAATTGCATGAGTATAATGTGTGGGATGTTTCTGAATACTGAAATATAATTTCAAGCCACACTAATCTGGTTTTGGAGTACTTGAACTGTTTACTTCACAACATGACTCCCTTTTATTCCCGCAGCTGTCTGTATCCATGCTGTACTACATGGTGTGTCAATGGGCCACGCATGAGAGGCGATAACAGCTCTGCGTGCTTTGGTGAGCACTGGCTAAATTCTCACCCTCGGTCATGGTCTGGAAGTACAGTTTGCCACTGTAGCGTCCAAACCCAGCTACGGTGCGGGCCCGGACCTGGAACACGTAGATGCTTCCTGACTTGAGGCCACGGATGACCACTGTGTTGGTCTGGCTCCTGATGGCGGTCGAGTTGTATTCTGATTGGTCCTAGGAGAAGAAAAACAACATGTTACATTCGTGCACATTAGTAATTACAGTCCAATTGCAAAGGCTAACAATTATGAGATGCCACGTGAATAAATCACAGTCAATCTAGGACTCAGGAGGAACACATGATACATCAGTATCAGTAAGCACAGCAAACGTTTTTTTGTACAGTCATTTGAAGACAACGACAAACGACAACAACATTTTTGATTTTGACATTGGGACGTGATTTCTTTTCTGCTATTTCATTGAGAATATTATTGATGCAATAAATCAAGCGTGATCAACAGCTATTTCTGGGCGAATAATATTGTAAATGTCTTGTTACTAAGCAAAAAATGCACCAAACAGCATGTACAAATTAAATCTTATACTGAAATCTTGTTTTCTTTTACATTTTGAAACTAAAATATTGAAGAAATGATACAGGGAAAAAAAGCAGTGATACTCATGTATACATTTATCTTACAAACACCCATAGTAAATACAATAGAACAAATCTGAATAATTTGCTACTAAAAAAAACCCAACATAATGTTTGATAAAGCAGCAGGACTGAGAAAAGGCAGACATCCAGCAGCTGCAGTTAAGAAGATTTGGTGGCAGTTTCAAGTCAGGAGGCATTTCTAAGCCGTGCCTTCTGATGATCAGCGCTGTATTTCACTGCCATACTCCTCCTCTCCACAATGCTGACAGGTCTGAGAGCAGAGACTGAGACTCTTTTAGCTGCTCCCTTCAACCCACTGCTCAGTGCACACTTCTGAGCCACAGCAGGGGCCGGGACAATTGTTTTGACAGCTCTCTCCAGCAGTGTCAGAGAAGGGAATTATACTCAAAAGTGGAACGTCTCAGCGTATAGATGAAAGCTCGACAAATGCTGTGTATATATGCACACGTACATGTTTGCGATTGTGTCTGTGAATGGCTGTTTGCATTCTAGTGATCACTGTGCTTAAATCAGCGCACATTTGTGACTGCAAGTGTTCTTGTGAGAAAGTATGCTGATTCGGTGGAGCTTGCCCCTTGAATACTATTTTTACAGCAGCCAGCGCACCATTTTTTCAACCACAAGTCTCTGTGCATCAATCCCCAGTGGCCCTACTGCAGGGCTGAGCGCGGTTTCCTTTCCCAGTGACTGACCGTGATTATAATTGAAAGAGAATGAGCAGAAGTTCTAAGCAATGCTCAGAAGCTCCATCTACATGCCTCCTAGGATGTGCTGTTATGCAAACGAGTGTGAGGAGATATTCTGAATTTAAATGCACTAAACTAAAGAGTTAGTTTTTGCCATTAGCGCCTAAAGGGTAATTCTGGTACTGTATTTTTAAACCTGGGCCCTATTTTATTTTATTTTTTTTACATATTTTGGGGTCTAAATGACTAATAGGTACAAAAGGTTTTGGAATTGGCCCGGTAGATTGGAAAGGATCCCTACAGAGATACGCTAGAAACAGAAGTCTTGCTCTGATATCTCGTGAGAGGTGAGTTGTTGCAGGAGGACGACTGTGTTTCTGGTTAAACAAAAAGGATCTTACTCTTTAACAGAAAGGTATTTCTCTGTAATGTTCCCCATAATGTTGTCAGACACTTAGAATAACTAAGAATCTGAGCCTGTCAGTGGCAAAAATAAAAATATGTAAAAATAGGGCCCTGGTTTAAAAACACCAGAATTACCCTTTAATTTATTTAGTTGGACAGGGAGAAAAGGAAGAGGAACTTGTGTTGATATGGATGAGTGAGGGCTTGGAGGAAGAGTGTGTCGCTGCATCACTGATACCTTTTCATAATACTGTAGCTCATAGTCCAGGATGACTCCATTAGGCTGATCAGGTTGGGACCAGGAGAGGGTGATGCTGTCCACAGTACGACTGACCTGGTGCATTATAGACACTGTAGATGGAGCTGTGAGGAGACAAAGACAGTGTGCTAAGGATGAGGGGCAAATCAATCACCACAGGCTTCACAGTCACGCACAGAGAATTTTACAACATCTTTAATCTCACAGCCAAACACCAGGTTCTGCAAAGGTGTAATACGTAATGCCATAAAATCTATGTAATATACTGCAGTCTCCTTTTAGAGAGTCGCACGGCTTGATAAGCACTGCAGGTTGGCAAGTTACAACACTGGCTAAACCACATAAGCAGCCTCCTGGGACTTCCCCGTATCAACTGTGATCTTCATGTGATTCATTTGCGCTTGTCATACTGCTGATAACAGACCACCTTCTCCAAATAGATCATTTTAAAATCACCAGACCAACACGCATTACATGAAGCAGCCCATCTTTTCTGCCAAATACTAAACAAATTGTGTAAATCACAAGAGTCGCAATTGTGCTACATGACATCCTTTTTGTGCAGCATTTTTATCCTCCACATTCTAATTTTATTTAGCTGTAGTTTATGCATATTCCCTTGTAGATGACAGGTTAAAGGACCATAGAAGTGGTTTTCCATACTACAAATTGCATGTGTTTTAATTTACTGCCAAAAAATCTTCCAATTACAATTTTTAGACTTTTTTTTTTTTTTTTAACCTTCCAGGCACACATTGGTTTCCTGTGCCTTTCAGAAGGGCATGAAAATCAACATTCAGAAATTTTGAAACTTGCTTTATATGGGTAGGTCAACACAAAGCTCACCCTTATTTATTTTCCCAGGTGACATTAACTTAGGTTTTGAAAACAATGTTACCATTATTTAATCAATTTGCATACCATTCTCTTCATTTTAAACACTGTCCAGAATTGATATATATTTTATATATTTTTAATGTATATTTTTATTTTATGTACAATTTTATGTACAATTGCTTGACTTTTGCAGTACTTGTATTTTCTCTTACTATGGATATTTTGACTGCTATGCACCACAACACCAAGGCAAATTCCATGTATGTGAAAACTTGGCAATAAATCTGTTTCTGATTCTGATTTGTTTGCAGCATCCCAAACTACACCACCGGCTCTTGCCAGCAACTGCAGTACCACTCACTTATAATGCAACTTCACAAAAAACAAGGTGAGAGACTGTTGACTGTGATGTGTTTACCTTACCAATCAAGTTTTAGGTCCCTGCAAGCTGATTTTTTAAAGCATAATGAGATAAACAAAAACCAATATCTCTCGCAAAGAAGGAAGATTAAACTAAAAACAAATGATATGCATTGAAAAAATTGTTGGCTGTAATGTGAAGTATACATTATTTGTAAAATACTTAAAACCACTGGTATGGCCCTTTAACAGAAGCCAGCAAATTACCAAAAGGTATGATGGCCAATGGTCATGGTGGACAGTTGGACAGGTGGACTAATGTAGCTTCATTTTGTGTGGTAAATTTACTGTAAATACTATACCCTTCATACAAAGCCATTCAGTACAAAAATGTACTTGTTTTGGGCTTTTTTATGAAAAAAATAGTATTTAGTTACTTAATATTAGTCATACATTTTCTTAAAACAATATCTTGAAAAAAAATTCAAGATTGTGTCACATTACTGAAGATTCTCTTTTCTTTGTTTGCATTGGAACAAGTAAAACATTTCACCCCACTGCTTGATTTAATCCACACATTTTCAAGCAAACACAATGTTAAGACTCAGTAGTAAACTAAATGACTTGTTACAACATGGGTGGCCTACTATAGTCTTGCATAGCCAGTGACCTAAAACTTAGTACATTCTTTTCAGTGCAACCATAAGGTCAGGGGGGCGTGATCACCTCAAGTCCTCCAATAACCATTAAGATTAGTTCAGGGTGCCGAGGGTCAGTGTAAAGCTCAGAGAATCTGAAGATAAAAAGCTTTGTCTGGGGAGCCTGGCAAGGCCTGCAGGCCTCTGAGCCTCTCTGTATGTGTGAAAGGGTAGGGTGGGCTGGGGAGAGGGAGGGAGGGAGGCGAGATTTATAGACACCAAGCCCCACGCTCATCCCCTACAGGCCCGTGCTGCACGCACACGCAGCCCTCAGCCAGAAGCACAGTGGCTCCCCTGAGTCCCGGCAATAAAGAGAGAAGTCCCTCCACTGGCACGCGTTCTCTATGGAAAATCCACCAACTAGGAAACTGCAACTGACACGCCTCTATAATCTAAGATTCTAAGGCTGCATGTGTGCAGTTTTTAAATATTCTGTATATAATATTGATTTTGTTGTTGTTCATGTAAGGTAATGCTTACAACTGAGTATCAAGTAGACATGTCTTTGCAACTGCTGTCCTGAAGTGGGGGAGAAAATATAGTGTGTAAGTGACCACAGTGAGTCAGAGCCAATGATAAAAAGTCCCTTTTATAACCTTACTCATTCTCATCAGCTAATCAGCCCTGCCTTGCATGCCCTCTGACCCAAACAGAAGCATCCATCTGAGGCGACAAATTATGTTGTCTCATATAAACTGTGATGGTCAAGGGACTGAGTATGTCCTCATGTGCTGCTGCCAGCAGATAATAAATAGATGTTCTGTATTTCATCTCAGCAAAGCACTTACACCACGATGGCCTGTGACACTGCAGCGTACACACATCATGCCCCTTTCCTGGAGCCGGAGGTACAATAATGTATACAGTATCCAGACAGGACACCAGTCTCAGAAATCTCTTCCATCTCACTGTACTCACTAGTTTGTTTGCAGTCACAAGACGACAGCCTAATAAGGCAAACAGTTACTCTAAGAGGAACTCACGAGTATCCCATTACGGATGCACATATATTCAAGACTGCCACATGGCCTTTTCCTGCATAGCATTTCCATTAAACACACGGCGCAGCTATGCCTAGTAACCTGATACAGGGCCAGAGAAACAAAGGCAGCTCATGTATTCATGTACAAAGGATGGACACATGCCAACATGAAAAGCTGTTGGAGGAGAACACTGTGGTTTTCTACTGCTAAAGGACAACTTCCAGACAGTGGGGTGGCAGTCGCCATGTCTAAGCTCAAGAAACCGATAAGGGTTGGTGTAACAGAAAACAAACTGAGATCAAATTAAAGGAAGACTTTTGGTGCAAGGTCATTCCTGTGTAAAAAAAATGTAAAGTGTTGAAACATTCAGCTTGTAGAGAGCAACAATCCAGCTGTGTTGTGTATTTCAAGTCAATTCAGTACATGCATTTCAAGCTAAGCATGGTGACATTCCACCAATTGACTGTGGAATGTAGTGGTATGCCAAGTCAACGTTTCATTGCAGTAAAGCCTCCAGCAATGAGCCACATATGAAAACCATTTTTGTACATCTAATTCGTGTACTCCAAATCTACAAGTCTCCATTGTACTCCAAATCTTCAAGTGTACAGTACCTAGGATTTTTTCCCCCAACTTAATCTATAATTTCTAGGGTTGAGTAAATACTTGGTTTTCATTGTGTCAACATCATTCACTGAGTTATGCCACTAAATACATGTTTTTGTTGTTTCAAGCCATTTTCTTTGTTGTTACAATAATTATTTTTAAATCACATGGATTGCACCCCATTAAAGACAATTAGAAATTAAAAACAAAGATGTAAGAATTTTTCCCAGTCATTTATATACTGAAAGCTCAACTCATCATAAACTATGTCAAGTCAGATAAATTTCTTCAAAGTGGGTGAGCTCCACTTTCACTGGATGCTTTATTTCTAGGTTTTCTCCATGAATGCTCTATTCATGTTCTTAAAACTAATGAAGCGGTTATAATGACAAAGACAGGGGTTGTATGTTTGTATAATCAAATTAGATGGCTGAATTGGAAAGATAAATGGCCTTGATGAATATGTCTCTAACCGGGTAGTCTATGAGTTTCCCATATACCACAGAGGAGTGGGAGAGCGAACGGAGGAGTTGCAGCCATAAGGGGAACTAGTGCTAATCACACCAAAGCTTTAAATGCATAACTGATGATTATAAATGTTACATACAAGGTGTTTAATTTTCCCTGTCGGTCAGACACGCAGTACTCAACGTGGGATTGTGTGTTTAACATCAGGTCAATTATGGACAGACTGTGTTTAATTTTTTTTAGCTCAAATAAATCCAAGTGTGCAAATAGCTCAAAGATAACCAGAGTGACAATGAAGAGTGAATATGCTGGGACCTGGGAGGGTCTCTCAAGGTTGTATATTGCATTGCTTAATTGTGAGAGGATGGGAGGCCCCAGCTGTTGTCAAAGAATTCGGTTTCAGAGCCCACATCATTACTCAGCCTGGGATCTGATATGAAAGACGGTGCTTTGGAGTCTATTCTAGCATGACGTTCTGGCCTTGGCCAGAATACAAAGGCTCTGTTTTGCTCGACGTCTCTAATAGATGTTTTAGTGTTATGTTCGAACACCTAGTGACTTCCCTAATCAATTAAAGATGGAGTTTACTTAATCCAAGCCGATTTAATGGGGCATGCTTCTGCTAACACACACACACACACACACACACACACAGAAGTGAGGCTTACATCCATCCCATTAATTTATGTCTCCGTTATCTTTTATTATACCACACTCGTCTGGTGGGCTTTTCTACTCTCTCTTTGACCATTTCTTTGTTTAGTAAAGCTGTGTTTCTACTGTTAAGCCTCATTACTAAGTAGTGCTATGAACATGATGGGCATCTTCATTAAGCAAGGCTGGTGAAGTGAGACCATTGTGGATGGACGGCAACAGAGGAGGCTCAGTCATGGGCGCCCATGTGACTTCCAGGAGTGGAGGGGTCTTCAGGTGCTCCAGAACAGTAACTGTTACATCAAGCCATGCTTGGAGGAGCTTCCCACAGCTGACTTATTTTATTGAAAGCAAGACAATGCCACCTCATGATTTGATACTTTTTGCTTTGGTTCAACGCAGCATAGAAAAAAGGAAAAACCTCCAACATTTGCTGGCACATGAATCACATGCTTCTGAGAAAGTATATTTTTAAGGCCTTTTATCTGCATCTTTCTAACATCCTAATGTGTCTACAGCCATGTGGTTCTGATATGATTAGACGTTCTGGTGCAGAGAGCAACGCTGTGATTTAGGGAAGTTGGGGGAGGTAGCGAGAACAGGTCAGGGCTCGTAAATCCCTTTTCCTTTTCATTGTAAAAATCAGTTTCCCCACAGTGCAGTCTCTACCAAAGGGCCCAGACCAGCTGGTCCTCTACCAGGCAGCCTCCCAAACAGGCTGCCACTGCTCCACTCTCTCCGACTGCCGTCCATTTATGAGCGGCGCATCGAGCCGTCTTAAAGGGAGAGGCCCATATTTGCATGTACTTTTAGCGTGCTGGCAGCCTGCCCTGTTTCCCCAGCTGCAAAGGATTGTGGGTTTTAAATCTATAAAGATTTTCCAGTGCAGTAAAGCTACAAAAGTGAGATTTCAATTCATCAAGCTTTAAACCATCTGCATTGGAAAAGATTGGGGACTATAATACACTCATATACACACCATAAGCTAATTCTAAAATAGGCATTTCAGGGGCTTGAAGAGTTTTCAGATGCTTGCAGAGGTTAGGGTTTAAATCTAAGCCAACCTGGCAAATCTGCAGACGGAGGAGATACAACCCAGATAAGAAAGTATGGAGACAATGCTGCAGAGGAAATGAGAGACAATTCTTTTGCAGCAGCTGAGCTAAACGTCATACAATCAAAAAAAGTATGGTTCTTTAGAGATTCTTTGTTGGTGGGTGGTGCTGAATACAGTCCTCAGTATTTGAGCTACTGTGAGCTGCAAATGAACTTTGAATAGTTCTTGTAGTTCTTTACTGCAATTGTTAACAGTTAATGATGTAGGGACTTCCATAAAAATACAAAGGGCCCTTTGGTTTAAGTGATGTTCATCTAAACATAGTGGAATTTGGTGGATGGTCTTAAAGCAGCCAAAGATAGATAATAATAATACAATTGAAAAAGTCTGTATTTTACAAAGACACGCAGCTCTGCTGTGGTCCTTTAATCCCTCAGAGCTGATTTGGGCTGAACAGACACAATGTTTGAGCTGTCCGCCACAGGGATGTGGAATGAGTGTTTTGACTCACACAGCTCTGGGGGGAACTGGACTGTTTAATCAGCAAGCTGCTTTTCTGCATTTAAACAACTTACAAACTGGTTTCTGCAAGGAGAAAACTCCACAAACCACAGAATGCATATCAAAATCCTACAATGTTGGAAAGGCGAGTGTGGGCTACAGCCTTCCTTTTCTCTGACTTGGTCAGTGGCACGCAAAAATAGTTTTATTGAGCTAATTGCTTTGTTGATAGAGCAAAAAAGTGGAATGCTGGCATGAGCAGAACAGAGCTGAATAGATGTTTCAAAAAGCTGTTATGTGGCTCGACATTATTCAGCCCATGTTAACACGACAATAACCCTCGCAACAAAATAAGTAAATCTATAAAAGTACATCTGAAATCTTCTAATATGAACAGTTGGTGTGGGTTGATCCAAAATGGAGACCTCCTGAGAAATGTGGAACTACATGCACATAAAAAAATCACAGGAGGCAGTCAGTTCCATCGCTTCCTACTGTTGCCACTGAGCAGCTCCAAAGTAAAATTTTTCCAACATAAACAAGATGTGGAAATTGCCGATAGCACATCTGCTCCAGCTTTCCTCCAATGCACAGCAACGTTGAAGTCATGCTTATCTACACAGTATGAGGTTTGCTGCAATGAGTGGCACATAATAGCAAGGATTATAAAAGATCATCTCCGCTTATAAAGTTCCTGACCCCAATTTACACATAAAACCTTCGAGAGGATGATGGTGGATGCAGATCGCATGATTTATGTGTGTGAATCAAGGCTACATAAAAAAATGAGAGGCATTAGTGACATTCGAGTAGGAGCACAGGGGGATGCAGCTCATCGTGTTCAAACCAGAAACTCAAGTGGCAGTGGCAAGACAGTCGCTCAGACAATGACATCTCTGTTTTGCATCCGCCTTAAAAGGAATACTTAATCTATATGTCACCACAGGAACTTGAACTTCAGGGTGAGTTTGGCAAAGAGAAAGGGAGAGAGAGAAAAAAGAGAGAGAGGCTAAAAGAGGCAGAGAGGGGAGTGCCATTGTGTTTATCACGGATCCATTTTCTTAATTGGTGAAGTTAACTCCATAAAGTTCATATAAAAATTAATAAATTCAAAAACACAGTGCTGATTGGGTCGTGACCCCTTTTTGCTTCATCACCTTTATTTATTATCTTTTTTTAATTATCATCACCATCATTCTTTTGTATGTAAAGAGTAAATAAATGACTGCATTACAGCATGGTCAATTATTCAGGCATTCCAGTACAGCTAATGCACTCAATGATAATTAATTGTATATTCACATTATGTTCCCTTTTACAGCCCACTGGGCCAAAAGATCGTGGCCTTTTAACCTAGATTTATATGCAGGCGATGTGCATACTCTATTGCTCTTTTCCCTGCACAGGCTTAAACCTGCAGATCACATCTTAAAGGAAGAGATCCATGTAATGTACCGAGAAATACACACATGGCTACTGAATGATTTATGAACAAGATCAATTAGTCAACTAATTTTGACAATCCATGTGCTAATTCTCTTCTGGGGAGTCATAATTAAATTCATATCGCATGCATAGGTTATTTAAAGTAATCTGATGAACTACACTGTCAACCCGGCAGGCTGCTTACCACACACTTTATCGCTAAGCTAATCTCACTCTCTCTGCTGCAGTGCTTGCCTGAATATGTCTTTGTAAACAGGTTGCTCTGTATCAACAGTAGCATGGATGCGGTGTATGTGTGGCTTGCTGGCGGACTACCAGAGTAGCCGTGTTTCAAGGCTCTTTCAGTACTGAGCTGCAGGTGCACGCTGAGGCCTCCTGTCTGTCTGCCTGGCTGACCTACACTGGCACCCACCATATGTGCCCTTCTTAACACCTTCTGTCACTGTCACACTGCACGCCATGTATACTGGTGGTCCCTGTCTGACTCGTTGTCTCTCAGCCTCGTTATCTTTCAGCCCGCATCTCTCTATCACATGTATTTAGAGCTGAATTCTTTGCTGATAATATAGCTGCCTAATTTAGTTCTTACTGTTGCTGTATTTAATGTGCCTATATATTTTCTCCCTATAAAATGTATCTTTTGCCATAATTATCTTTTGTATGACAATGACTTCATGTAATGAGAACTGACCTAATTGGTTTAAGTGGATTTATTGGCCTCGATTATTTATCACCGCACCTACATAAGAATGTATAAATGTTTATGAAACTGTAAACAAAAACTCTAGCAGTTGTTAATAAAGCACATAAGGACTGCTTTTGTGCAAGAACTAGCTCTATTCTAGTTGTTACATAAAAAGTCACATAGATTAAAATGGCCCTGCATGAGAGGCAGACTAGAAAGCCATGTCATTGCCATGAACGTGCCATTGGACCACACAGAATCTATACTTGACTGGTGACACTGTCCTAAAGTCAACAGTGTAGTAGCCACACTTGGCTGGCTGGTGTATTGACACATTCTGGCAGTCCCACCTGGCTCTGCACCAGTGCTTTTCACACCACGGCCCAGTGGAGCAGCAAAGTCCCTGGTAGCCTGGTTACAGTGGACCTGGGCAATTTGGACAATAATTAAGTCATAAATCTTCCCTAGACCGTATGAAAAGGCTGCACCCGATTACACCCCCCACCCTGTGAGTAATGTGGTTCACTTCCACAATCAGGCAGTTCACCTGATAAGAAACCAATTCAGTCCCTCTGCTTCTTGATAGCAATAGCAGCAGACGCCACGGCTCACCTTGAGTTAATGAAATGCCTAAACAAATATGCCCTCTGGAATCTAATATGCCCAACCAGTATAGAATGCAATATGGCATACGCACAGGGTATATGGAGATCTAATTTATCTGTGATGCTGAATTCTCTCACACTGTACTGATAGTTTGCATTCAGGTAGGAGATAATCTTTCTTCTGTGCACTGGAATTGATGATACAGCAGCTCTACAGTAAGCTAGCAAATAACTGGCAGTCACATTATTAGCCAGCTATTATTTGTTTGTGTCTTCATAGCTTAAAGCAAGTCTTTTCTGTGTACAGCAAGTGTACATTAGTTATTTTGTAATCCATAAAATAACTTGAATTGAAATGACTGAAATAGATTCTGCTGCCTTCATACACACATGAATGACAAATACTGATGACTACAATTTTCACCCAAGACGCACTTAATCAGAACCATGCCATCTAAATATTGACAGCTTAAACACAGGCTTGGATATGCTGACCTGGAGCCGGTTGCACCAGCTGTGTCTAGCTCTAATGTAAGTGTTTACTAAGTTTAATGCATTGCTAGATTAAAACGGGTTGCACCACACAAACTAGTTCTTACGTAGAGATTAGTTGTTAGTAAATATTTACACACTGTAACTGCCAGGTGTAACTGTTAGAAAGGCAACTGAACCAACTGACAAAACCAACGTTAGCTTGCTAATATATGAGCCGTTTAGAGTGAAAAGGAAAAGAGATATTGTGGAGCACGGTCGACATATCTGACCCATTACTTGAGAGATGCTGTTGAATAATCTTGAAGATTTTAAATTACATTTCACAAAAATAACACAACATACTTCAAAATACAAAATATTATGCCAATGACATTTGACTAAATTAGTAAATAATATCAGTTGGGTTAACATAACCAGATATTTCCCTCTCATTCTGAACTGTATGAATACTACTAACTCCGAAACACATATGTCTCCATGTATGCAGATATAAATATAACAAAGTAATAACTACATTTACAAAAGATGCATATTTTGCTCCTCTAAAACTTTTTCTAAGGAAGTTATGCTAGCTTGTACTGCAACAGTGACTTCCTGTTTACAAAGTTCATTGCTGTTGATTGGACAGCGCTATAGATGTTTCCTAGCAACCGATTTACACGTTACTAAAGCTTTTACTACCTAAATATAAAATATACATTTTAATGGTGCAACCTAATTTAGTAAATCAATAGTTTGAAACTGGCTAGTAGTTACTAAGAACTAAGGAAGGACCTTATGTTCAAACTGATTTATGAATGGCTGGTGCAATCCAATCCTGAAATTGCTGATATGTGTGTGCAATATGTGGATGCATAAAAATTATATACTGTGTGTGTTCTTGTGTGTGTTTGGAGCCTATTCTTCAGGATGTAGTACTGTGAAGTCTATTAGGACAGAATCACATACTGCCTCTCAGCTGTCAGTAACGTTTGATTAAACTTCATAGTGGGAATGCGGTTTCAGCAGCAATTTTCACTTCATACAATAATCAATGTAGGCCAACTAAGATAAGTGGTTGGACAGAACGTGGGAAAGAAGGGGGGAAGAAGATGATGTAGGTGTCTTCTTCAAATACAGAGTGGGGTACTCAAGATGGGTATTTCAATGGGAAGACTTAAACCTGTGAACTTAATGTTACTAGTCGATGGTCTCACTAACCAGTAGGTCACCTTGCCAGTAGTTTCTAAGCTGCAAAGAAGTAATATAGTGATGCCATGTCATATAAGAGGCCACAGATGTTGTTGAGCACTGGAAACTTTTAAAGATAATGTAGAAGACAGCTAAATAATAAGCAGAACTCCAGGCAAAAAAAAGAGTTTATTTTAAAAAAATGTGACATGTGATGACACAGAGGCAAAAAACAAACATCAAGAACTAAAAACACAACTCAACTAAACACCTAAAACCTAGCAGCCTTACAGCAAGCTGCCCCCTACAAGTAAACCAATGACTGGAACCTACCATCTGCAAAACCTTTCATGAATTCACAATAACAAACAAACCAATAATTTAAGTAATGGAATTTAAGATTCCCATTACTGCTGACACTAATCACAACCATAACAGTGTAGTCACTCACTGCTTAGAGGTCCTGACAATGCACACCTGTTTTCACTCTGAGTGAGCAGATGATCTGCACCAACATCACAAACAGAACATCAACAACAAAAAAAACTACATATGCATCACATTTTCTAATAAAACTACGCAACTTAAACAAGCCTCCATTGTCTTATTTGTAAACCCTGAATTTTTAATTAACATATTAACTGAAAAACTGGACTGAAATATTGATTTAACACAAAAAAACTGCTAATGTTGGGTCTGGGGAAAGTATTTAAAAGCAGCCTTTTTTTAAATTTCAGTTGCAATGTTGTTAAAAACTGTTAATAGGATCATTCTTAAATGATCACCATAATGACATTCAACACAACAACATTTTCCAGCAAATGTCAAAATTTAACAACTTCATTAAGATAGATGTTTGTAATGCATCAGTGCAATAATACACAGATACAATTTGCCCCCTCCCCCCGTGGTGATACGCCTACTGTTTGTGAGACTGGTCTTGTGTCACCACTCTCTCACCTGTCAGACCCAGTTAAATCATTGCAATACCTAGCCACACCATGGTTCTCACCCTCAGTCCATGACAGAAAGCATCAGATTTGCAACTCTGTCTCACTCCCTCCGCTCATTTAATGTCATGCAAAGAGTTACATTTTATAGACAGAGCAAAGCCAAAATAGATGGCTTACTTGTGACTCATTATCGGAAAAAGGCTTGGAGGCGCATTTTAAGGTTTCTGCATATTCAACACAATACAAGTTTTGGGGAATTAGTCATATGCTTATAAAACGGGCTCAAACGGCATTCAGCACAGCATCTCCTTTTGTGTGGCATTACAGTGTGTAATCAAGTGCCGCACTTTCCAGGGCAATCACGTCCTTTATCACAGAGGAACTGTCGCCAGCCACCTACAGAGTGGGAGGATAAGCCCTGTGGGTAATACAGTGTGGTGTGGGTGCTTGATTGGGTATGGTGAGTGAGGAGTTCTGCTCACATCTCACACCACTCTCCTCCCCTGCCCCCACCCCTCACACCAACAAGTCATAGCTGAGGACAGCAGCGATCCACACAAGAAATGAAACACACTTTCACGCCACTTACTTTTAATTTGCTTATTTATTTGTTGCTTTCACAGAACGCTCAAGCCTCTCACCCAATGCTAGCTTGCTAAGGGACTGATTAACACACATATACAGTATGTACAAAAAACTCTGTTTTTTGTTTTTCTTCATCCAACGATCTCATTCTCAGCGTAAGAGTGAGGCACAGAACTGCCTGAGGTAATTAGGGGTGACATGATGTTTATGTAACCTCCAAGCCTCACAAACCAGATGCAATTATGGGCTCCTGGTCCCTGTGACCCCAGCCCTGTAGCGTAGCATTACAAAACTGCAACCCCGTGTCCCAAGGGTGAGCCTGGTTTTGCAGGGTGATGGGGGAAGGTGGGAGGGTGGAGTGGGGGCAAGCAAGAGTTGAGTTCTTTTCACAGCTCCCTCTGACGGGAGCTCTTGCTGCCTAATCCAAAGTGACGGGCACTTCAGTGGAGGGGGCGCAGAGCCCTCCAATTTCCGCCAGGACGCCACGGCAGGGGAAGCAGAGAAGCCAGGGGTTGGGGTGGCAGACTTATTGTGGCCCAGAGAGAAAGAGTGGGGCAGGGTCCTCATTACAACGCTTAACTGCACTCGCAGGCCCTCATTAACCCACCACACCAGTGACTCAAATCAAAACAGACAATAAAAAGAGGTCGCCATTTGAATAAAGGCCTCCATTTTAGTGTGACTTAGAGTTTCAGCACTGTAACTGAGTACTTTATGGAGCTTTTACACAAACAGATTTCAACACTGAAGTTTGCTACAATGGGTCAATTTAAGTGTAGAAATCTCCTCTTAAATGTGTCCAACTTGTATACCCTTGCTATTTGAGTGATTCCATGTAGACATCTGGGAATTCCAGAGGAAAGTAATGAGAGTGAGAGTGTAGTTAAACAAAACTCAATATGTCCGCTATAATAAAAGCACAGTAACAGAGTGCTTTAGGTAGCTTAGTCACAGAAGACTGCCCTCAGTGCAGGCGGATGCATGATGAGAGATGACAGGCACTTACGTTTGTTGCCAATGGGATGCAAAGCTAGTGCAAATATAAAGCCCAGCCTGTATCCCCCCGCTCATCAGTGCTTGGAGAAGAAAAGCCTGGCACGCCAAATGATGCGTTTCATAGAGACAATTAAAGAGCAAATCAATGCTGCTGCCTTTGTGAAATAATTAGAGATGCGGCCGACTTCAACCGCAACCACAGAGTGGAAAGCATGCAAAGCTCAGATAGTTGCCGAAGAGAGATTGAAGGAGATTTTGAGGTGTATTTCTAGAAGATCCTAAAGATTAAAAAGTTACCCCAGTCACCAAGGGAACCTGGTTTTCATTAGGCCTCAGAACACACTGGAAAACTGGCTTCTTTGAAGTAGTGTTTTAGTTTACAAGGTAGCTCATACATAGTGTATATAGCTATAAACTATGCTTACTATATACTATGTTTTTAAATTTTTTTACAATCAAGTGGCATGGATGAGAACAGAGCTGTAATTACTGAACAGTAGAAGAAGTGGAGAGACAGCAGCTAGCCTGCTCTCAGCTCCACAGTCTGAAAAACATGGTGATGAGGTCACAGTGTAAAGACCAGCAGGCCATCACATTCTGTCTGTCACATCATCAACAGCACTCTCCTTCCCATTTTAGAGCCCTTAATCTGCATACATCACCATACAGGAGAGGAAAGAAACAGACTTAGTGGAGGTCTATGCACTGTGCATTATGTGCTTGTAAAGGAATGAGTGTGATGAAGAGGTACTGTACTGTAAGCAACAAAGGAGCAGCACAGAAATAGACATGGTAAAAAGAAAGAGATGGAGAGAAGAGAAGAGAAGAGGAAACCACATGGGCAATATAAAGTGTAGAAAAAGACAGATGGGCCCACTTACCAGCCTGGTTAGTGGTAATGTTGACTGAGGCGTACTGAGGGGAGTAGGGGCTCTGATCTGACACTCCGTTGACAGCCTGCACCTCAAACGTATACTGCGTGTGGGCCAACAGGTCACTGATGTAGACCCGGGATTCTGTCAGGCCCAGCTGACGGGGCAAAAACTGAACGTTGTCCCCACAGCGGGTGCAGCCTCCCCGGCCTCCGCCACAGCTCTTGCAGATGATGTTGAAGACTACGTCCTCGCGGCCCCCCGAATCCCGAGGAGGCATCCACTCCAGCATCACAGAGGTTTCATTCACGCTGGAGATAACTGTCTGTGGAGCTGAAGGGACGGCTAGAAAATACAAGAGAGAGTCTGTGGTTAACAGTTGAGTGATTAAACCAATGCACAGATATAAGCTCTTTGATCAGATTGTTGTGTCAATTGGTTCAAATTGCAGGTGCATACTTCGGCATTCAAAAACACCATACTACATAATTGAATGCTGTATAATCCTACGAAACTGGAAAACATCATACGTGATACATAGGGCTCATTATTTTAGATTATGAATACTGAAAAACAAGCTAAACTGGTAAAAATCGAAATACAAAGTAAAAGGAATGGAAGAAAAAAAGAAAGCTGAAAAGTTGCGACAAAACTGTTTTACAAAACATTCTCAAAGATCTGTTTCTGTGAAAATGGGTAAGAAGTACTCATAAATTTTACTTGAAACAAGGGAAAAAAGTCTGGTTCCAGGCCTCACAGCTTAGGAGATTGGGGCCAAAATGTAAAGTGCTATAAAATGGCTATTTGATGGCTCAACTGGATCCGGATCTGCAACAACAGCTCATTTGTTCCTTGACCCATAGCCTGACTTTTACTGAAATGTTTTCAAAGTTTTCAAACCTGCATTAACTGTTTTTTTGACCTCTTGAGGAAAGCGGAAACAAGCTGTACACAACACACTGATATAATCTAGCCTTATACATTGATATGGTGAACGAGTTATGTTTCTGGCAACCTGAAGAATGTAAGTCCAATATTCACTCTCCTTTTAGCTCTGTTTTTGGTCTCCACAAACTCATAGGAGAATTACAGTATATCACTGCTATTAGCTGCTAAATGCTCCACTATGTTCACCACCTAGTCGCCAACTGTGTCTGTCTGCGGTTTGGTGCTGGGCAGGTACCGTACAGTGGGTTTATCATAGTTTTGTTACTGAAAACAGCTGCCTGCTGCTTGTCGAAAGGCTGATGAGAGTGGTGAGAGTGGTGAGAGTGAAAGTTGAGGGCCGTAAAACCAAAACAATGAGCAGAGAGATGCTAAAATGCTCCGCAGAGCTGAGTGGAACTGCAGAGCTTAGCAATCATTTTCTTCAAGCGACCCAATTCACCTAGTCCCCAGTCATGTGATCCATTGTTAATATACATATCTTGATTATAGCTGCTTTAAGGTATCCTGCTAAATGGACAAAAGGGACTGCAAACAGTGTTAAGAGTTAACAATCTAACAATCGGCTGAAAATTGAATTATGTACATTTTATTTGTAGTAGCATTTTGTAGTTTTCCTTGGCAATTTTTTGCTAAAAAGATAGGAAAAAATATCTTATCTACAAAGTCTTACTATGTATACAGTACAGGATAGAGATATGATAAAAATGGTTGTCTACATTTCATAGCATTGTTCAAATTTTAGGATGGAAGCTGTGTTGTGTACTTGATCGCGTAGAGGGCATAGTTACCAACTCCACTTGGAGAAGAGAAAATCCACAAACTGACTAAGATACTATAGCCTCTTAGTGGTTTGAGCTGACTGTGTTTCAAGCTGGCAGTGTCTCTTCCCTCGGGATCCCCATTTACATTCTCTCATTTTCCATGCTGGCGTCCACTTTGTCAAGTGTTTTCTTAACATCTATTCTTGACACTTTTCTCATGGAGCATCGTATAGAGTTACTGCAGTGGAGAGGAACCTACTGTTTCTCCTGTTGAGACATTCTTAGCAGCTAGGCATTACAGGGTGGAAACTTTCCACATGGTGCTACATGTTGAGTGACAGGCCGAACAAACAAACAACGAGAAGTGTTTATCTTTTACAGCCATGTGCACCTAATTATGGAAGACGTACCCTCCAGGACTAATGAGATAAACAATTCCACTCCGCCCACAACATCCTAAATCTGAATCGATCACTTCTTATTTAACCTCCTTTTAATTGGCAGCAATTAACAGATCTCCGGCTCTGGAAGGAAGCCCATTGGAGTGCCCTTCTTGGTGTCTCTCATACATGGAAACATAACTCCTCCTTGGCATCTCCTTCCTGGGGAGGCGGACTAATACCCCCCTCCATTAGCTGGCGGGCCGCTGTGATGGGCCCATTCCCTTGCTTTAATCAGGCCGGGCCCTGCTGCGCTTAATACGGGTGACGTGACGCTGCTGCTTTCTCATTCACAACAGCTGCTCGACTCCCAGAGCCAGGCTTATGCAAATCTCCTTTGTTGGAGACCATCAAATCTTTTCCCTCCTCTCTCCCTTTCAACAGGCAGAGAGGGAGAGGGAGGAAAGAACACTACCAAAACGTTGAAAGGGACTTTTTTTCTGACTCACCCCCCGTTTTGTTTTAGGTAGACCGCACTCTATGCACTGATTCTCTGTCTTTCTCACATACACACAACCAGTCAGTCTCGAATTCCCTCTCCTTCTTCATTCCTTTCTATGAGTCTTTCCCTCACACTTTACCCCTCCCTCGCTCACTTTTGCTTGGTTCTATATTCTTCCGTCTCTCTCTCTCTCTCAACCTCGGTGTCAGCCTCAAATTCAAATTCAAATTCAAACAGCTTCATTGGCATGACAAGAGAGTGTCTCGCCCGGGCTCATTCTCCGTGCCTGCACCTTCACAAAGCTACGCGCCCTGGCCCAGTAACCTCTGGTCTGGCTTGGAGTACGGGCTGTGTGATGTTGAGGAGGGGCAGCCGAGCCTTGTGTGTTGGGTCAGATCTGTGGACAGCCACACTATGGGCATGTCAGCGTCGTGTTCGCGTGAGGGACAGCTCTGACAGGGTTTCTCTGTTTGGAGTTACACAGACTACCACTGTCCTTTGATCCCGAGGCTCTTCTGCTTGCGGGTGTGAAATGTGTATGTGTCAAAGAGTTCATATTTGAAATCAAAGACTTTGTGGGTACATGTTCACGTCTGTGTACTATGTGTGTTTGTGTGGAGTGCAAGTTAAAGTTCACATATAAAAACCACATACTTGTGCAAGGCATCTGGAGAGGATCAGAGTCGGTGCGATAGTATCCGTTGCGGCAAACGCAGTTAATGGCGCCTTCACTGGTGGTGCGGCTGTTGATGGGACACTGCATGCAGGCTTCATCTCCTTGAGTCGGCTTGAAAAAGCTCGACGGACAAGCTGAAAGACAGAGGATGATACGTACGTTAATTTCTCTGTGTCAAGATCTTTCATAGTATGACAGCAGCAGGACAACTGAGCCTAAAATACAATGTAGGGCCTCAAATATTATTAATTTGTATTAATCGCTTAATCATTTAGTCCATAAAATGTCAGAAAAATGTGTATCGCAATTTGTCAGAGCCCAAGGTGACGTCTTTAAATTGCTTGTTGTTTGAGCAACAATCCCAAATTCAAAGATATTGAATTTATAAAATCTAAAAATTTGTTTAACTTTCTGTTAAGTAGGCAAAGGTTACATGTAGTAGCCTTCATATATACACATTTAGTATCTATCTGAAAAAGAGAAAGAAATGGGTTTCTTTCCATTATTTCTTCCATATTTCAAGTGCTTTACTTCCAGCTAAATTTAACGTTTTTTTATTTACATCTTGTATTACAACAGAAGCCATCAAGTGACCAGAATTCAAAACAACCCAAAAAACAGACCATGAGTCCAACATGTAAATATACATCAGCGCAACCCGACATATAAATACACACCAGTGAAGCCTTGCATGTGAGGCAACATGTTGTAAATTTGCTTTGAATTATTCACCATGTTCTAGTTGCCTGAGAAATCTCTGAAGTGCCCTGCTTTCTGTTAAGAGCTCTTTTAAGGGCCTCATCAGACCTGGGAGGAAAGTTACGTCCATGATAGAGATGATGATGAATTCACACACCGCAGCTGCCATTAACTTCTGTATTTGTGTATCTGTCTGCGTGTGGGTGAATCACAGGCTGTATATGGGGTAAATCTGTTTGTTGCGTTGCCATAAGCATCCACCATTGCAGTGATAAACAAACTAACTTAGCTGTCTGTGAAATCCCCTTATTCTCTCCTGAGTCACATTCCGCCTAAACCTTCACTGCTAAAAAATAACCTTTTTTCCAGCATTTGCACCTGCACCATGTCAAGAGCTTTTTTTATATCTTGGGCCAAACCAGCTACGGTTTTGCTTCAGGTAATCCAGCTCCCACCAGCCCCACCGATAAAGGAGAAAATACACAGGTGTTGAGACAGAGGTGTTGGAAGTACAGTAACATGAAAAATTCACACACGGGACGCACTGCATCTTAACATCTGAAGTTAAAACCCCTCAGGTCTGTCAGTGCTGTTGTTTTCCTTTAGTAACAGTGTAAAAAGCAGAATAATTTATGGAGTCTGATGAAAGGAAATGAAATAAAGCAGCTTTTCCAACAATTTAAGGTTCTTTTCCTAATAAATTTCTATTTTTTAAGTGAAATGTGATAGGTTCATAGGAATATTTTTTAATTCCACTACCAAAGCTGATTTTGACATGTGCACTTATTTCTTGTGCTTGTAATATTTAAAACTATTTGTCCCACGTTTTTTCCCCATTTTCTATATGTTTCTAAAAACTTACTATAAAATGACTGCAGTCTTCTACCTTGTAAAGTAATAAAAATACAGCCACTATTTCATTCTGAGGCCGTACTGGCAATTACAGCTCAACTGTAGCATCTGGAATACGGAAACATCTGCAGCTGCAACTTCCATTTAAAGGAGTTCAAATCACAAGGCAGAATTAGTCCGGGTCCAATCCCAATGTTTATATTAGACAGACACATCACTGTACTCAGACCCTACAGGCCCGGGATTAATGCTCTTTTTCCCTTTTGTAACTCAAAGGACATTACTCAGCGCCATTACCTTCTAAATCTGTATTATAATGATTCAAAAATTGGGACAGCTGTCAGCTGTAAAAGTATTGCATAATGTTATTTCAGAATAAATAAACTTTGACTAAAACTGTGGAAAGGGATGTCATTTTTTGTTGATTTTATTGATACAGTTTTGTAAATTCCATTAGTCTAGCTATATCACCTATCCGAGGCGAGAGTTGTGGTTCAGTATGATCAAACCATATTGCATGAGACTGGGCTTGGAAGAAACAGCTTCACTAATACAGTTTGAAAGAGAAGCTGTTTTCTTTAAATGCACATTATGCCAAGTATCTTTGACATCAGTTATCTTTGTTATATTATCACAAATGTTGGTGGCAAAAGTTATTCCCAAATAAAATTAAAGTAATCTTAAAGATCTCCTCACTAAGTATTAGCTTTGACATGTTTTTCTTCTTCCATGATTGATGGGGGAAAAGGGTTTTGGGTACAGAGGGAAACATGAGGCCTGAACATTCACACTGCCAGTCAACAGGGTCTGTGAATGAGGCCCAGGCAACAGCTATGTGAGGGAATTGGGATCGAACCTCTGCGGCACAGTGAGGTCTATGGGAGTGCGGCGCTCAGAGGAGTAACACCAAAGGAAACAGCATAAAGAGGTAGTGAAGGGGGGAAGGACGGAGAGAGGAGAAGTGTAAAGATGGGAACAAAGAGAGGAGAGGGGAGAGGTGGGGAATGACTGTTTGGGAGTTTTTTCAGCCAAGGAATTCAGTGTGTTACTGTGCCCACAGTGAATGTACGTGCTGCAACAGTGTGCAGACTGTGCAAAACAATCAGAACAATGACTTTAAAATCTGCATGGGGAGGAAAATGAAAGAATACAATTGATTAGTACTTATAAAGCCCCATGATGCCTTGCTACCACAGTGTTTGTATTTAAATATTCTGTGGTAGTTGTTGGACGGCACACCGGTGGGTAATGCAAATTCTTCCCACCAAACATCCCAAAGTAACAATTTCTTTTATTCAAAGTAAATACATGCATGTTATTCTATTCTGTCTGCCTGTTTGGAATTGTTTAGCCCATATTTTGCCAAGTTTGAACAATTTTAGAAAAACTAAACATTCCTTAAATAGTATAACTGGTCAAATCCCACCAATATCTTTCCATTGTTGTGGTTAATCTACTATTTTTGCTTTGTCATTTTTGTCTTTGTTTAACTTTGTTTTGTACTTTTTATAGATATCGTTTTATTGTAAACATTTGAAAAAGCAAAATAAAATATTAAAGTCCTTAAATGTCTTTTAGCAAAGAGAAAAATATGTTAATTGTCACTGTTAACCAAAACGGACACATATCAAACAACTGTTCATGTAATCTCAGTTGTCTACTCGACATCTTTTCTAAAATATTTAGCTTGGTGGTTTGTTTTGTCCGACATGTACTAGATAAGTGGGCTCATAGTATCGAGATTATTCAGACAGTGCCAAGTACAAAATTCATTACAGAAAAGTAAACAGTGTCGACATTCAAGTGTTTACCAGTGAAAGACAAATTTTTTCGCCTTTGTTGCATTACCCTATGTGACAAACAGTTCTCATCTGATACCTCAGAAAGTTAAAACAATCAATGAAAAAAGTATTTGTGAAAATCCATCCTATCCAGTTCAAGAGGACACAGTATTATATGTCTTGGCATGCCTCTCTGCCCTGCCACAGTCATTTTTTGGGGGAAATATTTGGGGAATTTCCAGTATATACCCAGATGACAGATTTTAAGAGTTGCAAAGTTGCCTGGTGTCAGATGTAGAGAAGCAGAGACGTGGAGAGCAGTGATTAAAAAACAGATCAGAGCTTTAATTCCCTACCTCCCTGCCTGCCCAGATTGCTGCTGTTGAGCTGTTTGATCACCATCCTGGCAGTCTTGCTCAACATGCGAGAGCTAAAGGCTGTTTTTTTTTTTGTTTTGTTTTTTTGGATGTTTCCTCTAACTTCAGATATCCTTCTGGCAAGACGAGTTAATTACTGCAAGAATATTCATTGACAACAGCTCCTCTGTTGTTCCTGCTTCCTACACTTAATAAAACCCCACATACACAGCTATTAATATCATAAATATCATCAAGCAAACACGCCACATTTTGCTATCAGGTCTCTGGAGACTGCGAACTTGGATTCTGGAACTGGGACAAACAATGAAAAGTGGCAATAAGTCAAGAATAAAGGCCACACAGAAAAGCTTTTAGAATTTATAAACACTTCAGACTCAATTTAGTGGTAGCAGTGTCAAAAGGTCCAGATCACCTCAAATTGGTTCCAGAGACTGTGCACGCATATTCACTCTTAAATCTTATATTTGAAAAACAAATGAAAACTTCTGCCAGTAGGGTGAGATAGTTTTGTTTCCAATGTTGTTTAATCGTTTAAAAATTATTTTAATCTAACACTGAGTCTTAAATCTGAATACCTCCCCCACACACATTCCAAACCCCCAGCTGCTTATGTCTGTCTATGTTTATGACTTTTAATAACATATAGTGACATAAAGGCTTTAATTATGGGTTTTCGCTAGGCTCACTGAATAAAAATAGTACAGCAAGAGCGGTGTGAGGTAAGACGCTGCGCCAGGGTGCTAGTCAGTTTTTACAGCAGGTAATTTGCTGGTTGTTTCAAAGGTTTCCTGAATATTACAGCCGGAGAGATTTATAGCACATTGAAGACGAGACCCGCAGCTAAAACCATCTGAATCCTACAAAGTACGTGCGTCTGTGTGTGACTATTTATGTGTGAGAGAGAAACACACACACAAAGAGAGAGAGAAGAAAGACACAAGCAGACAGAAAGACCAAAGAAGGCAGGGAGTGTTGTTTTCGGCGGCGATGCCAACACGACCAGTTATACTGGAAACACTCCCTGTGATTCTGGCTCCTCTGACCAAATCAGCAGTCACACACACAGACACACACACACACACATAGAGAGAGGCCAAACAAAGACTGGGCATTTGACATTTCCATCATGGCCGCCTGGGCAGTGCTATACGCTGTGCGATCACAACCAGACAATCAGCTGGCTGATACCAGGTAATCCAGCCTAAGGCCACACCTATTGAGGAAAAGAAAGAAAAAACAATAACCCCAACACCCATCCAGTCTCTTTCACCCACCACCTCTCATCTACACCATCCGACAGAGAGACTCTTTGTCCAGCAGTCTGGGGCATCACAGCAACAACAGCACACCCCTCTAGCCCCCTCTTCCAATCCCCCGTTCCCTCTTTTCAGGATGGAATCCACCCTCCCCCCCCAAAAACTGCTTTATTTAATGAACACACAATTAAAGAAGAGACAAGGGAGACAAAGACAGGCAAGGTGTGTGTGTGCGTGTATGTGTGTGGTGTTCAGGGTATGAAAGAGAAAAGGCTGGAGGGGTAAAAAAATAAAATAAAATAAAAATTCACAGGTGCTAGGTTTTGTGAGCACAGCAGGAAAAAGTGCTGAAAGCGGTGAAAATGGCCAGCGTCAGAGGGATTGTGTGTGTGTGTGTGTGTGAGAGTGTGTGTGTGTGTGTGTGTGTGTGTGTGTGTGTGTGTAATGCACAGCTTGGGGCCGGTATTTGCTTTGGTGCTGCCTGTAAAAACTATTTATATGAATCGTTGCAGGGACAGATCAGAGGCTATCGTAAAGAGATGGGTTTCTTTTACAAGATAGGCCGCTGTTTAAAATTAGATTAAGACAACCTGTTAGCTTTTGCAGTAGCTTTCTCATTACCTCTTACATCGTGAAACCACAACTACAGACCATCAGCCTGTGAACTGGTCACATCTAAGTTGAGCGTAACCTTGTGAAACGACAGTGGCCGCAGATTAACCAGAGGAGAGCAGCCTCGAGTTGTGTGTCTGTCGCTGGGAGTGAGGACGAGCCAGTCTGCCCCCCCCCTATCTCAGCACTTCCATGGGGAACACTAGCTAGCACTGTTTGCAACACAGGGTCTCCGCAATTCAATTAGGAACGCAGTCCTCCTCGCCATCTAATTCAATCAGGCTTGTGCAAAAGCTATTAGACAACTGGCATTCACTTCACCCCACACACACACACACACACACACACACTGGCACACAAATGAGATATTCATTTCTCCCTCTAGGTTTCCATGTCTGGTGCAATTAACAGGTCTGGGACTCGGCGTGGCTCCTCACACTGTAAGCCAGGGCAGTGCCAGAGAGTGAGGGTGACCACTGATGACCTACAAGGTGTAAATCAGGCTACTCTCAAACTCAAGGAGAGCACAGGGTCATTTAAATGGGTTATTTTCTAAGAAACTCCCGTCTGATGTTCAACATTTGTAACTAAGACATGTTCAACTTTGAGGAACCAGGGCAGCAACCCCTGCATTACCAGATCACTTAAAATAACTGGAAAAAATGGGCACAGGCACTTTCATGGGCTTACCCGATGAAAGGAAAAACATTACGAACAGTTATTTTAATGATTAGGTGTCACTTTTAACTCACCCAGAAGTAATCTTTTTCACTAAAATGTGATCCATTTCAATGCCTCCAACACTTCAAACACATGTTTACTGATCCAGACATCTCTTATACAAGCATTCATGCAAACTTGTGTGTCATTGTGTGAGTGTGTGCAGCGAGGGATGAGGGACATGTGTGTCATGGGGTATAGGAGGACAGGGAGATGATTGGGAAGTGACTTTTCCCTCTGTGTCCCTCAGCATTTTGCTCTAAGCTGCATCTCCTCTGCAGTTGTCACAGAGCTCACACCCCCAATCCCCCCCACCACCACCCCAGCAGGCTCCTCTGAGACAGATTAGGAGCCAAAGTGAGCAGCAGATTAGCTGAAAATGTGGGACACCTGGGAAATGAGCTCTGAGGGCGCAGGCTACTCGGGAGGGCTCAGGCTCAAAGCACACACACAAACAAAACGTCTGTTGTGCACACTCCCAGGAAACTTATAAAGCACACAGGACATTGCACCATACACGACATACACACAAACACCCAGAGCTCATTTAATTCCATCTTCTTCTGATACATATACATCAACACATAAATACACATAGACCATAAAGAAGAAAGCTGCTAATAAACCCCATCTGGCCACTGCCCAGAGGACAATTTCAGCTCATACGGCAGGGGCTCAACCTCATATTTGTGGCACTTATACAAGGCTCACCATCACATGGTTTGGTATTTACAAGGACAAAACGAAGTGTGGAGCACTGCTCAGAATGTCAGTGGCAGCTAAAAATACTCTGTAAGGGAAAAATTTGTCATGTAACAACTGGTGTAAATTAATTTCCCACTGACCGACCTTATTATCTCCTTAGCATTGACCATAAATAACACCAGCGAGCAACATGGTATAGATAGACTGTGAAATCTGTGCATGCACAGATTTTCCACTTTTTCAACTTTGCATGAATTTTCACAGAATTATTAATCATAAAAACATCAAACTTGGACTCAAATATTACAATTAATTGTGTAGCTCTAAATAGGAACATACTAAAGTAAGAATTGTAGCCCATTTTTGCAAAGTATTGCACACACATACATGCATGCAACTAAGGCTGCGACCAACACGTTTCCATTATCAGTTAATCTAATAATTATTTTCTTAATAAGTCTTTAAAGGTGTCAGAAAATAAAGAAAAATGTCCAGGGAGAGTTTCCCAAAGCTCAACAGGATGTCTTCAAACTGCTTGCTTCAATTTACAATGATTTAAAACAGAGAAAAGCAGCAAATCTTCACATCGGAGATGTTGGAAGTGGCGAATGTTTGGCATTTTTCCTGACAAATGCTTTAAACAATTCATCAGTCAATTAATGCATTGTTGATCAACTAATAAATGAATCATTTCAGTCATAAATCAGCACTTTGGCGCATTATAGTAGTTGGAGTACACATACACGCAGTGCACCACCCCACTTCCCGAACACTCAGGCTGTCTGGAGGTAGTGTGTCATTCCCATGTGGCAAAAATTAGGTTTCTTGATTCAAACAATGCTGGCAGATCGGCCCTCTGTTCAAGACCACAACGCTCTCATGATGATCATCAGGTCATAAATACCAAAGGAAAAAAAAAAATCAGTGAAAACTATCTTAACCACAGTATTTCCATACTGTCTGATAACTACCATCTGTCAATAGAGGAGGAAACAGAGATGAAAGGGGAGTATCACTGGAGCCATGCATGCAGCACAGTAATAACGTCTGGAATTTTCACTGCGCTCTTTTTTCTTCTTCTTTTCCCACTTTTTTTTTCAGCACGGGGGGGAAAAAAAGAGGCACAAATGTGGAATGGTGAAATTATAGGCGTCTGAGCCAACACATATAGGCACAGGGTAGGAATATGAACAAGGCTAGAGGGTGGGCGGTTGTGGGGAGTTAAGCGGAAAGGGTCATTTCATGCAGGCAGATCACTTGACAGCTTGCTCTCCAGAGGATGTAGGGGTCCAATCAGGTTGGGTACACTGGGCTGCAGATGGCTGGGGTGTGGCAGGAGGCAGGCCCCTTTGTCAGCATTAATCTCCATTTAAGATGGCTTGTCAACCTTCAGGATCCACATCACATTGAAACTAGCTACATTGTGTTCCATTTGTAATGACAGATCATTACCAGAGCTGGGAAAAATGTCACTTAATGCAGATAATGGTAAATAATATGAAATCATGGCGTGGTCCTCCATAAGTTGGCCACCAAATGAGCCTCTGTGCGCCAAAGGGGTAATTGATTCAGTCAAATCCAGTGGCTGCTTGCATAAGGGTGGGAATGCATGCATGGTGTTCAGTGGTTACAAAATAGCCTAATTCAAATTAATTCAGCTCAATAATTTTGTATAACAATTAAGAATTAATTGCTTTGCGGCCCTAATTTAGGATGGCTTGGTTAAACCATATCATATCACATGTTTTAAAATCTTAACTCTGTTTACATAATAACAGCCTTAGCATCTGCTTAACTTTCCACCACCAGCCCAGTGATGTCCTCTATCTTTGTGGGAGTTCATACTGTTGCATAAAGTTCTTCTCCCCCAAACAAAGGCAGCCTGGCTTTACTTAACATCGCATGCAAGCAGAAAACCAGAGACACTGAACGTTCACTGTCATGTGACACCAAACGTCAGTTATTGTGATTGTAGTGCTACAGTGTCCCTCAGGGGGGAAAAAAATACACCTGTCTTTTCATGCACAACAGTACCTGAATGGGCGGACACTGTTTCGAATTTGAAACAGGTAGGAAATGAGGAGACTTAGGAGCGATCAGATGTCAGAGTGTTAAGCTGGCATTGTCGAGGCAAACAAAAGAATGTGGGCAGCCTCCACCCACCCTCACCTTCATGGGAACAGATCACCTGCTGCACCACAGGATGCACTGAATAGCACAGCATCCCTGGAAACACCCACCCACATACGACAAGATTGTACATTGGGTGCAATGATGATGACTTATCATCAAATCATCCTATTTCCCCCTGTGGACAGTCACTTACATACATTCCACACCACTCATACTCCACACCACAGCTTTCCAAGCCCATGATTCATACATTTATTTTTAAGATGTTTGTGCAGAGGACTGTGTTTACAGTACGCTCTCTTTTAGACACACAGATCGATCTGTCTGGGCTCTTTATGAGTTTTGACTGGGGCTGTCAGAGCCTCGGCCTCCCAAACCCCCAAATGCGCCCTTTTCTCAAGGACAGCTAGTTGCTAGGGCAACAGGAGCCATTGCCATGTAAGGCAGCTTCCCCACTCCGTTCCGCAGGCTGCACCCGGACCTTAGAGCCCTGATCACAGCCTCAGACTGCTGATGACAGTGGGACAGGGTGGCTAAAGCAGGGTTGAGTGGAGGTGGAGGATAAGGGATGGAAAAGGTAGAGGAAGGAGAGGAGTGGGACGAATGGAGGATAAATAACCTCAGTGACCTGCTGGAGACATACAGTGGATTGGTCTAGAACTCACATAATTGTCTTGGCAGAGATAAGAAGCAATGCAGGATGAATTACGCTGCCCAGTCCGTGAAATAAACAAGCCGTTAAAGTTGCCTCACTGTTTCGGAGCTTGCCAGACTTCATAAAATATCATCAGCTTCATGCTGATTTCAATCTTCCCTATCTGGTTCAACAGCCAGCATTTTCTGCCCGACACAGCAGACCCAGTAGCTTGCATCCTGGCCACAGGTGAGAGGCAAGCATGGAGAGGGGTGGCGGTAGTGGCGGTGGTGGTGACGGTAGGGGGGTCCTTTGTGCCTGGAGGCAGATGTAGGAAATAGCTGACAGACGCAATCACCAGTCTGTATGTGTGTCTTTCTGTGTGTCTGTGTTTGTAAAGGACAGCACAGGGAGCAAAAGAGAGCAAGACAGAGTGAGAGAGAAAGAGAGGAGAGAGGGGGACGGAGGGGGGACGTTACCAGAATCCAAACAAAGGCAGCAAGCGGCAGCTCCGAGCTCTGTGACAGAGGCTCCCTAAGGTGCAGTCTAGCTGATGGACAGGTGGCATAAAGGGGCTGCGTGTTGTCCAGTCAGGAGGGACAAGGGGGGTGTCACAGGAAAGGGGGAGGTAGGAGGGGAGGAAGGAAGGGAGAAGGAGGGGGTGGCATTGCAAGGAGCAGCTGGTGCTGAATCCTGTCACTGTCCCTGTGTAACCCTCCAATGCACACATACAAACACACAGAACATACACACACAGCACAAAAGATAAACAGTACCCTGAGCTGGACTGTGAGTATCATGTTCATGGGCTGGATTTGATATCTGCAGCCATCTCTCCCTGGAGTGTATTTATTAAAGATTATATCAATTCTTCTGACCACAAGCATTTAATGAGGCAGCAGGGAGTCTGAGTGAATCCTATTATCCATCTGATCTACAAAAGGGAAAAAAACAACAGCTGTAATACGCCTCTTTTGCACACATGTATGCATCCACGATACACACACGCATGCTTGGAAGCATGCACACACACAAACGTAACTTAAGAATCACATTACTCAAGTGTGAAACAAAGAGGAAACCTATCTCTGAATAACCAATTTTATTGTGCCATGTTCTCGCAATAGCCATTAAGTAAAAGAACACATTTTAATATCTATCCTGACAGCATACTTAGGCTTTTTGTGAAAAAATGTTTAAATAGCAGTTTCATTAATTGTCCCACAACTTTTTTGAAGACTTGCAAGGTGCTCAGAATAAAACCAGGTGAATGTGTGCCCCTCAGGCAGTGGTAAATTCTCTGATCACGTGACCTGAATCAGGCTTGCTTGTCAAATGGATAATAAGCTCATTCGAGCCATGACATGCCAAGGAAGACTTAAACCACCAAAACAGGATTTCACCTGGTATCAGGATTCAAAGATGCAACCTGAAGGATTAAAATCACACATTTACACACACACACACACACACACACACACACACACACACACACACACACACACACACACACACACACACACCCAAAACCTCTACCCTGCACCATTACACCTGCGCCTGAAAAGGCTGGTATTGATGGGAGGAGATTCATTTGAAGGCTTTAATGGCTGCTATTTAGAGGTGGAATATATTAAATAGCCCAATCATGGCTGCAGAGTGAGGTGGTGGCCCCAGCAAATTTATACTGAGTGAATAGATCGACTAATTAGCCTCTAAATATGTCATTGATTCATCTAAAACAAGGGATCCCTGAGCTATTCATCTGCCTGCTCTGCATCTTCTCCTCTTCTATGACTACATCCTTAACCCTGATAAAGCAGGGGCTTGGCTGGCTGGTCTCCCTTCCATTTGTCCTAATCAATGGAGGCTGTTCAGCCCAGACCCAGGGGGTCAGTGAAATTAAGTACCCAGCTCACACAGAGAGGGATCGGGCCAATGCCGGGGCACGGGGGGAGATAGACAAGCCCTCTGTTACCTTGGCAACTCCGCTGCTGCTGAGTTTTCCCCAATATATTCCTTCAGTTCAACTCTTCTCTCCTTGTTAGGATGGATTGCACCAAAATGGCTGCTCTCTAAGAATATTGCTTTGTGTGCAGTTCAGATTCTCCCCATTCATGACGCTCCTTACAAACAAATTCCAAGTATTGATTTAGACATACACAGGACTGACATGAGTAATCAATTATTCTCTACTGCTGACACTTCAACACCATGAAAAAAGTTTCAAATACTGTATAGTCGCAAATAAATGTTGTTTTCAGTTTCTACCAATAACAAAACTAGAGAGGCAGGAGGTTGAGTATTTTTTACTATGTAGTGGTAATACCTTTCTAAAAATGTGCAAAATAAGTCATATTTCCAAAGGATTAAGTGTAGAGGTGATGAAGAGCAGAAGTGGCGATTGGAGGTAAACAAAAGATGTTTCCTTATCTTTCCACACAGTGCCTGGCAGAATGTCACTGTGTGGGGAAGCTACAGGTGAAAATCCCTTGCAATCATTATGTCTTTTGATAATGTAATACGTATTTACCTACTAAATGTTTGTTGGATCTTTATTTAGAATTTATTCAAGTATCTTTTCTAGTTTCCTTGTTTGCATTGATTTCTTATCATTAGTTTCTCTGCAGTCCACTTTCTGCTTGGGAATGTTCCCTCATGCTCTACTGGGTGTTGGCAATCTGGACCTTAACAACTGGGATTTGAGGGAGGGAGGAAGCAACGGTTTCTTTTTCTGTATATTTTTGGATTTTCTTTTTCCTGTCAAGCCTACAAAAAGATTAACTTCACCCTTAACGTGATGTGTTGTAAAGTTATTCCACCATTAAAGCCTAAACAAATAACTTCATGTAGTAACCTGACTTGACAGTTTTAATTGTTTGTTTTGTCACACCCCTGGCTAATAGCTTAGTGGTTTTAACCATAGTAGATTTTAAGCTGTTGTTTCTTTCACTGGCTTGTTCGGAAACTGCTTTTCGTCTTAAGTTGCTGGCTCACATCCTGATAGATGGGGTTTTAGATCCATACTTAATACATGGTGGAGAGTCTCTGGTGAGGCCTACACATCAATCACTCATAGTTAGACAGAATTAGTCGTATCACTAAAATTCACCAGTCATATATGTCACACATATATGCCTTAATGCAACCAACCTAGCCTGAAGGCATAGCTTTCCCCTTGGCACGGCTTGGCACATTCCAGTTATGCATATCTGACATATCCATACCGGCCGGCACATATCATCTTTGACGTTAATGCTGAGGTGCTGAAAAGGTCATTGTAAAAATATAGTGGCTGAGTAGATGCCTCTACCTTCTGTGGAGAGCTACTGTATTTACTCATAAGCTGACAGTCATGTGAATTGTCAAAACTATATCTGTTTGTGCCCTCTGTAGACCAGCAACTGACAACAAAGGAGGGTAGAGGGAACGATTTTAGTGCACATATATATTCACCTGTACTGTAAACACACACAAATCAGGGTTAAAATGCAGTTTTGTGGCCACGATGATCACCAGTGTAGTGAAGGTATTACAGAAGTTGAGGCAGCTTGGAATGAGTGAGGGCCTGCAAAAGGGAGACTGGCAGATTAGTATTGGGTTCCTGGAGGCAACAGGATTATCCCAGGGAGGCTAGTGGGGGTCATGTCAGTTGGGCTCAGCCTAAAATCCCTATCCGTAGCAGACCTGGATGAAATGCCATGTGCAGAAAAATTCTTTACACGTGTTTTAACCTGACTGTAATACCAGGTGTGGTTTTCAAGAAAAAGCCGGACAGGACTTAAGTAAATTTGTGGAACATGTGTGTCTTAATGGTTTGGGTTTCCTAAACCCTGATCATCTCCTGCTCCAAACAGATTAAAACAAATGGGGGAAAATTATGTGCAAAAACTGTTTCAGCAGGTCTGGCACAGAAATGAGAAAAGAGGAGGGGCACAGACACAGTTAGTCTTGCTCCGCTGCATGGAAGTTTGATGAGGAAATGGTAAGGGCATCCATCCAAGACCTTCGATTTGTGGACCTCTGCCAACTCCCTTAACCAGAGACATAAGCAATTGATTAAAGAATAAGGAAAGTCCTACTTGCAGTCCTGTGTGGTGATTTTTATGGGCTCTTTGCTTAGACTGCATGATGAGTGTATCAGACTTTAAATGTTCAATCTAACTGGCATGATAAGAATCTGCCGCACCCCTCACATTTACTGTCAATATGGTGTCTGTATGCTGGATTAATGTCAACATGTCCAATTCGCTGTTCCAGTGTCAACAGATCAAGTATTTCATTAGAGGCAATAAAGAAATCAAGTATAGACAGAGATGTTTTTTAGGATCTACCCTTTGGCTGCTATGCTTTTCTGGCTAGAGAACCAATCGAGAATATGTTTTGCAGGGCACTACCAGGGGCCTCCTAAGAGGTCAAATACCTTCTTATCAGCACACTAACAGGTTCTGGCTTGACAAGCTCAATTAGCCAGCGCTTAGTGCACTGTATGAGGAGACCACGCTCTCAGCACGAGGCCCATATCAACAGAACCAGAGAGATGACAGACAAGCCAAGCCCACAAAGGCCTGATTGTGGCGGTCCCTGGAAGGTCGGTGAATGGGTAAAGAGGGAGGAAGGACTTATGTTCTCAGGGGTTTTGTGATGTGGCTGATAAGAATCTCCCAGCTGAATGCGACAATGCCACTGTAGAAAGTCTTCTGGATAAATTACCTCCATTGAGGTCAAAATACTTAAATGAGAATAATAGGAAAGAGTGCTGATAAATGAGTTTTAAATGAAAGATTGTTCTATTGAAATTGAGGATTCACTGTATCTAATACATCCCCACATTAAACCCCCATACCCCAGCATTAACTGACAAGGCCAGACAGCTTGCATCATGCCTTTGACGTGGCAGCAAAAAGATAAATAGTTAGGTTTATACACATCACCTGACTGTTTTGATAAAACAGTGAAAGTATTTCTGGATCTCAGCTCCCTTGAATAGCCCAACAGTGATCCTGTTGATTCCCATCCCTCTTGCAACACTATACTGACAGATAACAAAGCACATTAGAGCCATGATTTCAATCATAGCCAGTCAATCCGTAATGGGAAGCCTGCCTGCTGGCATGGTGTAGACACAGATGGAATTTAAGCCATCTTTTGCCAGCTTTCATTGGCCCTTTTCCCCATTGCCACACTTTAATAGCAGTGAGGTACAACACTGTGAATGATCCATCCTTAATCACCCTGCTTGCAGACCCAGTTGATTCTCGTAATCTCACAACTTTGCACTGTGTTGAGATAAAGCATCTCCTGACGGCCTTGAGAGAATACACAAACATTTAATGCTGTGATAAAAAAATCATAAAATCAATGCTTTAATACACTAATGCACTCATACAGGATTTCTGCATAGAAGGCTATCATGAATACATGATGGTTTCTTGGCCTATGCAACAGACCCAAGATATGTTGTGTCTACCTCCGCTCAGAACATGTGGCTGTGTCTTCTTCCTCCTGCAGCCTCGAAGACAAAAAGAGCACACAAAAAAAACTATTTAACCACAAGCAATCTGTTGAAATAGGTCATTATGGTGGAGGCATGCTGTGAATGCACCGCGTCCCCAAATCAATACGTGAATTGCTATATTTAGTAAGAAGGTCGCAAGGAGGAGTTATCAAGGCTGTACAAGGAATGAGAGACATGAACGAATCAGCTCTGTACTTGAGTGGGGCCTGCTTATTTTAGATGCAGACGGCTCCAAAATGTCTTCTCTAGTGAGGGTTTCTCTCTGTGGAGAGTTGAGATATCCCTCATGGTGGCTGAAAATGTCACATTCTGCTCAGGGTCAATGTCATAACATTGCCCTTCAAGGTGCTACATTGAGACAACGTAATCTGAAATAGCTGTCGATCTGGCATTGTTATTCTAATTTATTCAATGGTATGGTTAAAAGGATTGACAGTGAAGAATATGTTTTTGAGTCTCATCTTTAGATAAGCAGTCACTAGACCTCATCACGTCATAAATTGTAGTAACCTCAATAGCAAAGCAGTGTGCGCTGCACAGACAATTTACTTAAGAGTTTACAAATATAATTGTAGATTGACTTTTTTCCCTAAATTCTCACAATATATTTTCCCCAGTAACGAGCAAATACTATTTTCTGTCGCAGGTTTGTCTTATCTCTTAAAAGTCATATCCTCCAAAAAATTAAAAACAGCTCTCAGAGACATACTGTACTTCTACACTGACAAACAAAATCCATAGTTTTAAGTGACACGTGCCACTGACAGCCCTAGACTGGGCCAATTCATATCATACTGTAAGGGGAGAGGGACCTACTCCTTTGCCAAGTGCATAACATCATGTACTGTGGTTAAGAGAGACACAGTATAGGTCTACACTGTACCATGATCTCTTCCTCTAAGACTCTTTCTCTCTCGCCAGATTTTCTATATCTGTCTCCCTGTGAGCTGACGAGGTCTGTCTTTTTGTTTCAGCCAAAATCCTCAGCCTCGTCATGACTTTGCACGGTGGAAAAAAAGCTAAGACAAGGGGAGAGCAGAATCAAAACAACCTCATTAATAACTGTGACTAATGTATTCCAGACAGTTCTTTAAGCCTGTTACTTCACAGAGAAGAGATGCCCTTACTGGGAGGGGAGGGAGCGGTGGCCCTGGTGTGTGTCGAGACGGTGCCATACTGAGTCGGATGGCGGCGTAGAATGAAAACACCCTGCACATGAAAATGCGCTGATCTCTCCCCCACCTAAACCGCCAAAATAACTCTGTAGAGACCACACAGCCTTGAGATGGCCACAATAAACCAGAACACTGGTCCCAGCACGAAGTGAACATTTCCCAGGCATCAATATGCTGTGAGGCCAATCCAGGCTTTGTAGTAAACACTAGCGGGTGGTTAATGTCCGGTGCAGAGGAGCTTTGTACGTGATTTTTCAGTTTAGCCTGTTGACTGTGTCTCACTGTTTCACAGCCAGTCCCTCTTTGAGTCATATACATTTCATCTACAGGGTTTTGCAGTGCAGCGAGTCAACATTTTCAGTAAATAGGAAATCAAATCCTGACCTAAAGTACCTCATATTTCTCTCTTTTTCACATCAATACTTAAAACCCATTACTTAGAGGTGATGGATCTTCATAACCTATATAATGCCTTGTAGGGAACCATAGTGGGAGATACTCGACTTGAATAAAGAACCATGAAAAGTTCTGTGTTCAGTGGGACACTTTCTTAGGTAAAGAAAGTGTCAGCTAAGTCTTCTCCTGGAAATAATTCAATTTTGCAAGTGACCACTCTAAATGCATAGAAACCGCCTCATTTTACAAAGCATAGAGTCAATTTTATGGTGTCTAGAATTACCAGAAACTTGTGGGCTTTACAATTACATGGAACTGAAAGAATATACTTCAGCCAAATAAAAAGTAATTATGCAGTAATTAATGTCTAATTTTCAAACATGATTGGGACTTAACATTATGATATCCCAGCACTGTACTTTCACTCATGCTGTGAGGTGTACAGGAAGCGATTGTTATTTTTCCACACAAGGCAAAACAGAGCAGCCTTCTCATTAGCTTGTTGTTTACAGTCTCACCTCCTCCTTCTCCACATAAATTCAGCATAAACAGAAAATCCCTAAAGGCTTTACAGTATAAACTGTGGGAAAATAGCACTAATCACAAGGCAAAGACCTAGAGGTGGAAGACAAGGGAGAGGAGGAACATGGTGAGATTATTCTCACCCATAAACCACTGGTACCTACTATAATGTACTGGTAGGAATATTCTAACTGACTAGATAAGGATTAGCCAGGCGGATTGTACTACGCCTTTCATCTTCCAAAGCGTGGTTAAAAAAAACGGTATCCTTTAGATGAACCCGGTTCCATACAAGAGTAAAAAGCGTGTCGAACTGTACCTTTCAGCCGAGAGCTTTCCACAGGAGAGTGGAACAGCTCATTATATTGAGTAATTTATTTGCTTAGTAGCTGCCCAAGGGGAAGTAAAAAGTTTTAACATCCAGAAAATTCTGTAAGTAGTCCATTTACAAAGCCGTACTGTCCCCCGCAGCAACAGAACACCATCCCCCTCAACCAGGCTTCAACAATTAAACCAGGCCACTGGAGCCAAGATTGTTTTCCTGCCCAGCATCAAGTATGCTCATCCTGCACAATTAGTATTAATTAATTGTACTGTGATAAACAGATAATATAGAATATGGAGCACTCAGTAAAGTGTCTTTGTCAACCAAAGACATACACATTGTATTTTCTGTCTTTATTTTTATAATAGCAGTGATCTTGTAAGATAAGGCTTCAGCTATTTTTAGCCAAACTAGCAGCATGGCTCTAGAGATAGCTATGTCGGTCTGTGGGTCCGCTGGTCGCTCTACCACTTTGGTCCAGACTGAAATACCGTATCTTAACAATTATTGTATGGACTGCCCTGAAATTGGGTACAGACATTCATGGTGCCAAGAGTATGAATCCTACAGACTTGATCCACTGACCTTTGCTCTAGCACCACCAGCAGGTCAAAGTTTTCACTTGTCCTGTGAAATATCTCAACATCTACTGGATGGAGTGGCACAAAATTTGGTACAGACACTCATGGCTCCCACACAATGAATCCTAATGACTTTGGTGATTCCCTGATCTGACTGAGATCTAAACTTAAATTAATTTGGGGTTTGAAGTCAGTGTGCAGGTGTTACTTTTTTTATCAGTATCTCTTGGGCCTTGATACTTAATATAATGAATGACATAAGCAATATGTCTCTTGTACAAAAAAATATTCACCTGGATTCTCTCAGAAGTCAGGAACACACAGGTAGTAACCTGGCAAAGAAAACAAAGTACAATCCCGCAGTGGTGGCTCTCGACAGGGGAGAGAACTTTACATCGACGGGGCTTTAGAGGCATGTGTTAAATTTCAAACTCAAACACCATTCGGAAACCTCCTGGGGAGGATGATGACAGAAACTTTTGCTATGCCAGTCCAACTTTTGAGTTGACATTAGCCGGTGGTTTTCTAAACATTTCGGAATTAAATCCCAAAGTAAAATAAATCTCAATATAAACTGCTTGATTTGGTTGTTGATTTTGCTTAAACACTGCAGAGGCCCCAGTGAGTAGATAAAGCTTGTGTGGACACGATCACCTCATAGGGATTCACTGAGGTTACAGAGATGTTGCCCTTGAATCCAAGGATACTTTATGTTTGTTGGTTTTTCTTATTTGGTTTCAGGCACTGGAATTAGCTGTTAATTGAACTGAGCCTTTTTGTTTTCCTTTGAGAACAGCAGGGTGTACTTTCTGAATCTAAATCACTTTGATTGCCATTAATTAAATGCACAGGAATTTATCTTAGTGACACTGCAAGAGAGATATCGACAGCTCAGAGATTTACAGTGCATGCTGACTCATGGTACAAAGCAAAGTGGACCTTGCAGTGTCCAGCATATGGTCTAGTAGATGTGCAGCAACAGACTTTGAATTTACATCTCTGAATTGTGTATCCCTCCATATTTTAAGTACTGTAGGTCATTGTTTGTACTGGAGTTAGGAAGTTCATAGCATTAATATTCTCTCCCTGTCATGTCTTCCTTTTAGGCTGCTCAAAGGAGATGATCTCTCATGGTTATTAGTGCAGTACGTTGATGGGCGGTGACACATATAACACTGATAAGAGAAGAAGAGAAAGAAAACCAAGCTCTTCTTGTGTCTTTGTTAATATTTCTCTTCCCCTTTTGCATTTCCATTCTGATCTATCTCTAACCTCCCATCTCTCGGCCTCACCCATGCAGCCGTTCAATCTTTAATAACCTGAAGTTTAACAGGAGAGAGGTCTTTGTTGATGGGGGATGTTACTTATTTTAGAATCCATTATACTTCTGGAGAGTCTTCTCCATATGGGGTGAAATGCGTATTCTCTGTTTTACTGTACTAGTACTAAGTCAAAGTGAGGGCCATTGCAGACTGCAGTCATATACTTACATAAGTTGCTGTCGACAAAGTTCTTCTCAAAGGAACCAACTGTCAAATAATTCAAATGAACTGAGCAGCAACACAATGAATAGCTGGTGAATTATGTAACTAACAGATGTTTTTGTAATTTCTTCTCAGCGTTAAGGGGCACATATTCAGGTGGAGTACATGCCACAACAGTAAGCGCCTTTATATGTGGAGTATCTTGTGCTGCAATACTGTGATGTTGTATGAGATTGAATGACCATCTGGTGTGAAACAGAATATTGACTCAACCCTTTCAGCTTCTTAGTGAACGACCAAGGGGTTAACTGTGTGTGAACAACTGTGCTCATCTCTTGGATGCTACGGATGCAGAATCCACGTGGCACATCCCACCAATGTCAGGAATGGATAAGCTTTCTCTCCGCTCTCAATTTTAGAATAGCTTTTAATGTAGGTCAACGGCATGCATCACAAGACACCACAATTTTCTCTCAATGTTGACCGAGTTCTAATACATCACTGGAAAACAAGGTCACTGATACTCGGGAGGGATTCCTGTCTTTAACAGTGAGCCCGATTGTTTCTCATCTTTTATCCAGACAGATGCTTGATCCATCAGTCTCCCTTACCCGAGAGAGCGACTTGAATCCTCTAACAGCACACGAGTCGAGGACATCTGAGAGAGAGCACATGGGGATGTTTTGACAAAGCCCCGGCCTTGTCCCTGATGAGAAAAGAGAGGCACATATGGAAGGATCTCTATATACTGCGCAGCCCTCATTTCCTCAGTGTCAGGACAGCCTGTCCAAGGCGAATTTATCATGAACAAAACCATACGTTCTCAGGTTTGTCACCCAGCTTTGCTCTCATGGAAAAACACCAGCAAAATGTCTGTGGTCATCAGTCTGTCTGGTATCTCGGGGCTCAGGGTGAGACAGCGATAGGTGTTACAAGCAAGAACCAGACCTGCAGGAAGCCTCTACAATCGACGAGATGACCAATGATGTAGAAAAAAGAGGTACTGGGATTATAGGAGGTCATACTGTCTGCATCTGAGATTCAATAGATGGTGTGGGATAATGAGGAGTGTGACGGTGGGGCATATGGAGCAGAGCCCGACATGTGCAAAACATGTGGAAAACGTTAACAGGCTTAACAGGCTATGATCTTTGAGTTCAGGGAGATTCGCAGGGATCGCAGGTCACGTTATCACATCCGCATATGATGGATGTGCTGTGAAAATGAAGAAGATAAAGTGTATGTGTGTGGGTATACAAGGTTCCTTTGTGTGCATATGATGACATACTATGTGGAAGTGCATATGTGTTCATGCACTGTAATTGTGCACTGTACAAATCCCAATTGCACTGTAAGTGATTTGTGCACTCACGACTTTAATGTATATTAGAAGGGTTGTATGTGTGTTTGATTTAGAGTTTTTCTCTCATTAGACTCTTCCCTTCCTCTCATTAGAGGCTCCCCCGCATCTCGTCTCTCTTCTGCTGTATGGATATGTGCAGGGTGCATAACAGACAGAGAAAAAAGAGAGAGAAAAAAGCACCTGGCCGTACTGAAATCCCTCCACAGTGGGGAAGAGAGAATAAAGGCTCCTGAATGTTCCCTGGGGCCTCTGTGGACAGAATGACGTGCCTTAGAGCTCGCCTTTCTGCCTCCCGCTGTTATAACATCCTACACTGTGTACAGACCTCTATCAAATACACATCACAGACCCTTTATTGGCTCTAAATGAAAAGATCAGTAATGGAAATTAAGTGATATTGCCTATGATGCATAAATTAAGTCATGTTGTCTATGATGCCATTTAACAGACAAATGTTGCAGTAATGAACATCTGTTCAGGAGCTAATTTGTATTCCTTATGCTTAACTAAACGGTTCCTAACAGCAGTCGAAGCAGCCATCAGTCTAAGAGAGTAAGTGTGGCTTTTACTTTAATATAATATTGTGTGAATGCCTATTGTGTAGACAGGCTGTTGATATTTTCTCCTCTCTCTTTTTCTTTTTTCTCCCACCCTACCTCCCTCTCTCTCTGTTACTGCAGCCCAATGCCAATGCAAACCTTCCTTCATCTTTGTTTGCACAATGCACAATGCAGTGAAAGCCTTGAGGGGGTGTGTTTGTTTTGTTTTGCTTTGTGTCTTGTTCCAGCGCAGAGGACAGTCATCCAGTCATCAGCGTGGCTGTTCCCCACGTGCGCTGTTAGTCAATTAGAGCTGCCATTAAAGACAGCAGCACCCAGGGAAATAAAGGCAGCGGTGTGGATTTGTCTGTGCTACGCTGATTTCCACCCTTAAACCCTCTCCAGACGAAGAGACTGCAATAATTGGGATTCTGACAGTGGGTTAGGGGGACTCATTTCCTGCCTTCGCCTCCTCCCCTCCTCTTTTCCATGCAATCATGTCTATCCAATCATGTCTGCGCAGCACCTACCTCTGCACTCGATCCCCCAAACTCTCTTTATCTACAACCACATTTGGCTGAAGAATTACTGAGGCCTTTCCTCCTTAATCTAATTGCTCTGGGTTTCAACTGCAGGATCCTCGCTTCCAAGCAGCTACTACCCACCAATGACGCAGAGCTCACCTCACCAAGAGACATTAAAAGAGGCACTAGTGTTGTTCCAAATTCCCCACACAGTGACCTAAAAATGCTTATCATTCATGTGACTTATGACTCGCTGTGGGGCCTGGCACGCATGTTCATTGGAATTCGCTATGTACATTATAAAGTATATCTGACATATCTGACTCACACTGCCTGTGAGTGTGTGAGTTTGCATGTGCATCTCAGTAAGACAAGTGTGGGTGAGGCAAGGATGTGGTTATTAAACAGATTCACTATCTATTAAGGATTTAACATTATTGACTGGCATAGATTCTAAAAATCTGAATATAAACAGTAAAATACTGTATGCAAAGTGCAGAATGATATGTTTAAATGCCTCTCACTTCTCTATACACTCTAAGAATTCCTCTTTCTCAGGCAACCTGATTGGTTTTGCCATCAAGAACATTTTCACACACTTATAGCCGCTGCACATAAGTGTGTAGATGTAACAGTTGCACTTTTGTATCCACTGTCATGCTGTGTGATGTTATGTGTTGACTCTTCTCCCTACAAATCTGGGCCACAGAGCCCACACAAACTGCGCTGCTTGTTTTGCGATGCTTTTCTTTTTCTCCCCAAACACAGTAATTAACAAAAACATTACCAAACGATGAATCAAGCTGTTAGTATCGCTGTGACAGATTGTCTCCATCTGAGTCTTCACTGCTCTATAACGCGAGCCACGCTCCCACAGTCGAGACCCTTGAACTCACAATAGCATGGGGTTAGATGATCAGATTACAGTGAAAAAACACACATGGGCTTTGTTAAGGGAGCTTGCAATTCCATCCATGAACATGGCTTTCATTGTGCCCGGCTGAAGAGACTGCTTTTCATTCTGGAGTGAACAGCAAGGGCAAACAGGACCTCGTGTGTCTCTGTGGTGCACCATCTCCTCAGGGCTCTGAGGGGAAGTAGGATCTGTCTGTTCAGGGCCGTCTCTGCTGAAAAGCCCTGGTGTGGTTCCTTCACTCCCAGCACTTCTTACAGAGGAAACTTAATCTCACAGAGTAAAAGGCCTCAGATATTTGAGGTAAGCACCCCCTTCTACTGTCAATATTTTGACAGATTTCATGACAGCATAATTATTTGTCGGAATCCCTGCCAAGGATTTAATTATTACATGCGTAATTACACGTTTAGTTACAGAGATGCTGGAACAAAGCATTGGTTGCGTTATTAATATCTCAGTACAAATAGTAGCTTTCATCTTGGCTCCTTTATGCTGTCTCTGTGGCTCCATAATCCATCTATGAAAGAGGATATCTTAGAGACCCTCAGAGGGAACCTCTCACAAATCAATTCATTACTCCATAATATCGGCAGGCAAAGGCGCATCTTTCATAGATCAATTCATTATCCAACTTCTGGCAGTTGAAAGGCGGTGACTGACCACAGTTTCAAGTACTGATATCAGCTTTCAGTGTTTAGGAAGATGTCTAGAGAGTAGACCAACTGGTGGCAGCCTTCCATCAAAAAGGGCTTCTGAACAATGGGAGGACCACAGCATAATATTCTTTTTTACTGTAATGGTTTTATTTTCTTTCTTGGTAAAAATACACACTTCCTTGTTGTTTGCACTGAGGCTCATAACTATTGTATGGAGCCATAAAATCCATCTCCGTGCGTTGCGTTTTGCTGCGTTACACAGCTGCACTCTCAGATAATGCATTCTTTTCATAAAGCTTTAATATTCAGTGAGTGCGTCACGTGATCAGGGAAGACCAAGTGACAGAGAGAATGGTCAAAATCTGTCTGTGTACATGTACATGTGCTTTTTTTCAGGGTCACAACAGTTTGCCCATGAGACCTGCAGTGCTCCAATCTATAACTTTCACTACTGCAGTTGGGGTGATGAAGAAGAAAGCATGCAGTCAGTGAAGCTTTTCTTCTGGTGGACCTTAAAGCCAGTGTGCAGCAGGTAGGGAGAAATAATAATATAACAGGAGGGTGGTCAGAAATGGAAGGTGAAATGCTACACAAAAAGTCTCCTGCCCACCAGTGCAAGGATATAAATGAAACATGCTTTCCCCTTTTGAGCTGACAGCATTTAACTGTATAATCCCATTTAGCACAAAAACTACCATGGCTGAGGACACCCCTGAGATGTTCCAATCTACCACATGCAGTGAATTACATGTAGGTCAGAAAACAAGCAGATTTGTGTAATTATGAGGCAATGTGGATTCAGAGTAGCTTGCTACAGCAGAATAGCTATCTTCATGTGCCTCTTAGTGGCCTGTATTCCTTAAGGAGGAGCTGGTGTCTGTCCTCATTAGTAGTCATCGAACGGGCTTGGCAGTGTTTGTGAGGCAGCACCCATCACGTTTCCCCTCCCAGTACACAGACACTGGGGGATGTGTTGTAATTACATGCGCACATAAGAGAGACAGCAACACAGCGATCTGAAACACAGGTGGGTGGTTTGTTATGCTGGACTGAAGCAGCACGGCTCCAGTCTGCAGGCTACACGCTGTCGTGCTGTTTCAAGCGATCAAGATCTCTAAGCACGTTGACCAAATACCACCTGCCAGAGTGCGGATATGGCATGGCACAGGTAAATGTTGGGTGCATTGATGTTTTGAAAAGCCAAATCGATTTGCCTGTAAGGGATTCCAATTGATAGGAAAATACAGGCAATTTTGAAAAATACCCTCTTTGTCCTTGTGGATGTAAGGAGGAATTCTACCAACAAAAGGTCAGCACAGACATTTTATAGATTGAAATTTGTTGTCCTTATTTTCTTTGAATTTCTGTTAAGCATGAGTTCTGTTAAATATGCATGGAGAGGTGTTTCTTTGTAGGGATAGGCTGAAACATTTTTATATTCTTTTGCTTACACCCTGAAAATGCATTTTATGTACTTCTTTACACAAATATTATAATCTTTATGTAATAGACTGGATGTTTAATTGTAGATGTGCTACAAGGTCCACAGGAAGAAAAGTAATATATAATTTGCTCCCTGACAAGCCGTTGTGTTTTGAAACCAAACACCTGTGATAAGCAACTCCCATCCTTTTATGGCACCTCAGAAGACCTAAACTGAACATGTTCTGCAGTCACAGCTTCAAAAGGCAGCAGTATATTTTCAGACCAAACCGTAGCCAGAATTATCATATGAATTGCCATATTCAGCAGTGTATTTCTGTTGGAAAATAAACAGCAAGGGGTGATAATAATTTTTATGGAAATATGGTGATGGCTTCTGTTGAATAATCTATGCACAGAATGTATACCTTCCATCATGTCCATATATTAATAGTGTATACCATCAATTAAATGGGAATGAACAGATCCCTGGAACAGCTTACAGTGAAGAGTTCACTACCAGACATAAACACTGTATGGATTGTATCCTTCAATGTTGGCAGAGCAGACTGATTCATTAGGCTTAGCAGAATTAATGAAAATATTATAAGAGCAAAACATACCTCGACAAACAGTCCCATTTTCCACAGCCTCGTTCCCAGCCTTGCACATACAGCGTCCGATGGGTACCATCCATTCTCCATCTCCATTGCAGTACAGCTTAATTGGCACATCCACCTCCTCTGCGTTTGGGATGCAAACACCTCTTGCAGCCACCAGGGAGGTGCTCTCTGCTCCCGAGAGTGTCTCCTGAAACAACGCCCCATTAGTGATGATACGAGGGCACTTTCGGTAAAAGACACGAACAGCGATAAGCGACATACAGCCGCCATAGTCCTGGAAGGCCAGGTAGAAGCCGCTTCGTGACACGGGGCCGAAGCTCCGAACTTCTGTGTTGATCTTCATCACTCTGCCCCCTAGGTCCACCTGGGAGAAGCTCTCGTCTGCAGCAATGGTGTCAACTTTGATCCAGGGGTTCTCCATCCAAGCTGGCGAGGTTCTGGTGGCTGTGTCAGCATCAGATTCATAGTAATAGAGGTTAAAAGTCTCTTTACAGGAGCCCGGCACATTGGGAATGCTACTGCAGTCCCTCACAGAGAACTTCATCTCCACATGGATCCGCTGAGCACCACGACGCCGGATGTACTTTGTCCGTACCCAGTTGTTTTGATTGTTGTCGAAAACATTGCAGACCTGGTACGTCCGGATGGTATTCATGTTTTCATCATAACCGCTCACTTCCTCCCACTGTTGGCCAAGAACAGACATAAACAGTTAACATTTTTACATTTGACTACTCTGAGAAGTAGTCTGTCTTAAATGCAGAATTTTATGAAAAAAGAAAATTGGTAATTGAGGCACACAGTTAACCTGATTCATTCAATTAAGTGCAATTCACCTGTAAAGCAGTAAATGGTCTGCATGTTTCCTATTAATATAATCTGCCATAAAACCCCTACTGATACCTATTTTCCAGCAACAAGAATGCTTTCATGCACACTTTTTAATACATTGATTACCAGGACTAATCAGCTTCAGGCAATATTTTAATTAAATTGATTACATGGTGCTAAGAAACAAAATATCTCTAATAACCCAGTTTACATGGATGCATTAGACAAGTGTAAAGGAACAAATGAGAACCAGCCTTTCCAACATGTCCTCCCATTTCTTGAGATAATACTGGTATATTAACAAGGCTACTTACAGGTTACTTACTCTAACCCTTTCTCCAATTTCTTTAGTCAAATAAATAAAGTCGTTTTACATAACAATAATTGGCATTATGAAGTTGTCACTTAAAAGACCAGTGTGTAGGATTTAGTGGCATCTAACAGTGAGGTTGCAGATTGCAAACCAACTAATAACCCCTCCGCTCACCCTTCCCTTCCAAGCGTGTAGGAGAACTTATGGTGGCCACGAAACTCACAAAAAAATGCGAAAGGCCCTCTCTAGAACCAGTGTTTGGTTAACTGTAAAAACATGGCGGTGCAACATGGTGGGCTCCACGGAAGAGGACCCACTCCCTCTGTAGACATAAAGGGCTCATTCTAAGGTAACAAAGACACAACGATTCTTATTTTCAGGTGATTATACACTAATGAAAACATACTTATGAATATTATATTCAATTTCTGTCCATATCTTTTCAAAATGTGTAGCTGCAATTCATGGTTAAATGTAGTTTTCATTTGAGTATGAGTGTTCATTTAAAAAAAACTCTCATTTAGGAAAAATTACATTTTGGGATGTTAAAAAATATAAACCCTGCTTAGTACAGGCAGACAGCTTTGACTTTTACCCGTTTCTTTCCTGTCCTCTCATTGAGGACATTAAGTCACTTGAACAGAGCAGAGAGGTTCTGGTTTATGTGATAGTGTTTCCTACTTTTTTATTGTGTCTTAATAGGACACATTCATAGCGCACACTGTAATGGGTTATTGGCATTGTAGTGAAAGCTCCTTTCACTACAGTGAAGCACTGAGGAAACACATCAATTTTCCACAATCAAAGTCACACTAAACTGGCGCATATTACACAGGTAATCATATAAAGAATAATCAAGGGGCAAATTTCACTCCATGTTTTAAGGGTATGCTGTTCTACTTCAAAGTGAACATATTGCAAACCAATTTGAGCACTCCCTCTGACTGTACAGACTCCAGATGTAACCTCTGTGGTTTTCCTGCCCCTTGGCCATGGATCAAACCAGCTTTAAACACCATGCGCTCTAACCACCAATCAGGTCATGACCTTGACCTCAGCATCTCAGCCAAGCAAAAGCACTGTTCTCAACCCTCAAGAGCAGCTTTGCATCAGCTGCACCCTCTGCTGCTTCTACCGCTCTACCTCCCCCCTTCACTCTTCACTTCACAGCTGATATAATTTCCCAAATTAGTGCCCACTTAGTGAGGATTTTGACAGATTTTGACAAGTTGGGAGAAGAAAGTCACCCCTCTTGTTACAAACCAGCGTTCTATCAAACACTTTCTGACTAATTAGAACTGCTTTAGTTCTTAATTCCCATGTCCTAATTAATCACTCCTAGTGTGATGCTTGGCTTGACCCAAACCAAAACCATTGCAAGAGCCAACCTAAACAGAAAAGACAGCCAAAAATAATAATGAGAATAAACATAATGCAGCATAACAAAAAACTATAATAAGAACTTCTTCATCTGAATGTTACTTATCAAAACTGGGCCTTTCGTCCAAATGTGCCTAATGAGCAAAGTTGGTGTTTTCAAAAATAAAAATGTGTTATAGTGAGAATTTAATTGTGAATAAACATGTGTACACAAAACAGTTAATAAGGGATTTTTCTATGATAATTAGTGGAACTTGACAACATTTTTAAGTAAGTCCACTTACAAAAACAGTGGGTTTTTCATATTAAATCAGAGTTAACACATTTTGATAGTAACACTGCCAATTTAGCTGTATAAATTTAAATTTGTACTTGTGGATGCAAGTTGAATTCTATTGTTGCATCACACCAAAGGTTGGTCAGAGTTTCTGTAGCTTTAAAATCATGCAAATAAAGCAATTATGACTACATGATGGTACAAGCTACAGGTTCTAGGTGGTATGGTTTGAGGATAAATCTGTCTTTTGGCCCATACTGGCAGACATCATCATCCTAGGTCATGAGCAGCCATTGACCTTCCCACTTGTTGAGCAGCAGTGGGGAGGCTGTGGGCCAATTAAACAAGAGAGGACAGTCCGCTTCTACTGAGCACAGAGTGTTGGACAATCGCAGTTTAATAAAATGAATGTGGAGACAGGTGGGGGTTGCTGCTAATGAGGGATGCAGACAGGGGAAACTGCAGGGGAAAGTGTTGGCAGTGATGTGGGGGGAAGGGTTGAGCCAGGCTAAAAAAGACCCCAAACAAAATGTGTTTTGATGGAGGGCCCCTTTTTGTCCTGTCATGGCCTCTTTGCCCCGCTTTCATCACAGCCAGTGGAGGGAAGCAAATGGGGCATAATAAGAGCCTAACGATCAAGCGCAGAGTGTGAAATTAGAAGAAACGTCTTCATTTTCACAGCTCTTTCCCCTGGCTCTTTACTGAGAGTGCTGTAAAAGGGTGGTCATGTGTTTTAAGTACAGAAGGTGGAGGTAACCCTGGTGGTGGATGTCAAGATGGATTAGTTGGAGGGGATGAGCTGCCCTCAGATGATGATGGAAACAAAAACTCCAGCTTATTCTACCGAGATCCTGTTACATTTGGCAAAATGTTGTTTTTCTTGTTCTGAGTGTGGAAATTAACAGCCAAGCAAAAGCCCCGAGTGCATAGAATAGTGCATTACTATAACATAAAATAAATAGATGTTTAAAGACCAGAATGATCAAAGGCATTTTCCTAATAACCAAAGGCATGCCAAATATTATCAAGAGCTAATTTGCATTTGTGAATTTTTTATTTTTTTTTCCAAAGTTATTAGGCATAAGAATGTAAGACTTCAAGGTAAATAACAAACAACGGGTTTTTTCATGGTACACTAGATGTGTTTCCTTCCTTTGAGAAACACCACACGCAGAAACATACGCTTACGACAAAAAAAACCAATGGTGTGAAACAGAACGCGCGACTGGCTCCAAACAAAAAGACTCTGTTTTATGTTTTAATTGCTTTCGTTGGTGTCCTGAGTCTAATAATCCTGGGTCGAATAGAGTTGGCAAATCATTTTCAGTGTTTCATTGAACCTGCTGTTACCTATTAATTATTCCTAGCCGACTAAAAGAAACACTAGGAATGCACCTGCATATGATATTTGATGCCTCAAGTATACAAGATTGTCATCAGACCCTTAGTAATTCTGTTATATTAGCAAAAATGGCAGTTTTAGTGTTACATAAATGATACCAAAAAGTCAGTTGCTAGGCCACCATTCCCATATATAATGAAATTAGCATGTAAGAACAGAATGCTGTACAGTGTACTGAATCTGAGAAGAGTGGATACCAGCTGTTTAGATAAAGCGTGTGCCCTTGTACTGTTCCCAAAACAAATTCCTGCACCTTCATCATGCTGCCAGTTAAACTTGTTTTTCAACTGTTTGAACTGTTGTCAGACCATCTGTACTTTGTTAATAAAACTACTTTCCCACATCAGCCTTGGGTCCCAACTGGTGTTTCTGTAATTTATATTATGCCATGAGAGAAAACCTGTCTGAAGTGAACATAAACTGTGGTGGTTAGAGTATGGCAGGGCTAGTAGAGACTGCTATATGTCAGCTGCTCCTCTCCTCCTCTGGTGTTATATGAGGTGCTACAGTTCACTGACGCTCACTGAGAATGAGGTTCAGAATCAATATCTCCTCCACCACTCCAGGAGCAAGAGAGAAAAGTTCAGCTGACCTGCAATCCATACATCTCCATGACAGTAGGTTTCTGCTTCATCTGTAAAGCCAAGCGGAACGCACTGTCAAGGCTGAATTATATACTACTACTAAAGCTGAGACGATTCACCAAAGACGGCTTTTTGCCCCACTCACAAGTCAAAACAATAAAACAAGTCTAGTCCTCCTTGGACCTCTTTGTAGCAACTAATTACAGAACTCCTCTGTAAGCACGCATTATGCAAGAGCTGCACACTTTCCTATTTTACATTTACATCTTGTCCATTTAACTGACACTTTAATCCAAATTGGTTTACAGTAAGCGAGCACAGAAGGGTTCAGTGCTCAAGAACACATAAGTCATGCATTTGTATACAGACTTAATTACAGTTATAGCCTAATTAACATCAGCCACTCGAAAGATAAAATCAACAACTTCCAAACGCTAATCCTAAATGAAAACAAATGAAAGCAAAACACACATCCTCATTTAAAAGAGAGGAAGAAACCTTTAGATTGTCCTCATGTTGAAGGATATCCACTTTCAAGGACAGTCAGGCAAGCTTCAGCAGCCAAGAGTCCGCAAACAGATACATAGATTTTGATATGTTGCCAGTTATATTGCACTGTTGGGACTACTACACTCTTACAATGTGTAAAATTCGAGCAACACACTCAAGTTGTCAGAGTTCAGAGTTTTCAATTTCCTGTACATGTGCACAACCAGGAAAACTTAACCAACGTGCAGACGGTCAACAAGTTTGTTGGCTGCAAAACGTTGACCATAACTACCCTCTTTATGGACACATCAACAACCAGGCAGATTTTTGACAAATAGATCTGTCTGGCAAGCCCATTTGGAAGAGTTGTTGATGGCCGTTACAGTCATTCAGTGCTGTTTGAATGACTGTAAAACTGTTATTTGGAAGACTAAAGGAAGAATCACCCCCAAAACAAAGGACTGCATCCATTACTGCACCCATCACTGGGGTCAACTGTAATTTAAGAGGTTATTGTATAGCTTTTCTATACTATTACTACCTTTTATTAATCAAAAGCAGCGTTAGTTCATGATAGGCAATGAGAAAGTAACAATAAACACAACTTGTATAAATATATGTAAGTCTTAAAGTTAAAGCTAAATACACTGTTCTACAACCCACAATTGGTCAGAATAGAGTGACACACCAGTCAAGTGTGCTGTGTGAACATACTGTCAGAACACTCAGAACGGTTTCATTGTTTTGGTATAACATGAACTGTGTATTTATCACGTCTTGTCATTGCAGTGTTTGAATTAACCTGAACTAGCTTCACTTTCCAGAGCCACATTACATATCACCGCTCTATCACTGACAGAAGCAAATAAATAATTCACACAAAAGCAAGGAGAGAGACCCTGTGGAAAACTCCCGGGGCGCAGTCGTACCCATTTGCAGTTGTGGGAAATCTGTCAGAGCAAGAGTTCCTTCCCTTGAGGGACAGAGGACAAATGACACCCACTCTCTGCATTCAATTACTACGAGAGAGGCCATGGGAGCCAAATCCTGCAGGAGACTGGGCTTCATAGCAAGGAGGGACTCACACACAGAGAGACTTAAGTAGAACTGTCTGCTGCAGTCAGGTCCAATTACCACTGTCCACTACTAATGCACAACATGTGAAACTAGGAGAACAATTCCATCTTTAAACCCCATTCCGCAAAGTTACATGTGGATTATGTTTGCATATTTCTTTGCACAATTCCTAAAATATAATTTCACAGATTTTAATTGTGAATCACAGTCACAGTCACAAATTAGTGGTCAATTTCAATCCTACTGAGTCCAATACAATGAAATATGTTCAACAAATTACTTGTAAAGAATAAGAAAGGCTACATGAAAATAGGCATACCATGTCGGTCTGCCACACATGCCCACAATTATATGTAAACAACCTCAATCTTATTCCGAAGGAATTCTAATACAATATGCAGTGTCTTTGATAAATCAGGAACTGATTTGTCTAAAAACATTTTGCAACATGCGCTGCATATTGTCTTCATGCAAAACTCTGCTGTGTGGTGTGTCCCCATGTGACACTGGATATATCCTTATACTGCACATTATGACATATCCATAATGATAACCTAACCCACACACAGCACCTCATTATGTTCTCCGCCTATTCAGGAGACCACAGTTTTCCTTCCTTGCGGCCATAAGTCTATTTTTAAATGGCTGCTGTTGTCAGTATTTACGTAGGAGAGAGAGGGTCAGGAGGTCTGACCTGATGTTCACACGTCTCTCAGCTCCACTTGAGAAGAAAACATTGACCACTTAACCCTGCTCTGCTGGCCAGCTATACATTAGCTCCATGTCACATAACAGATTCTCAATGGGTCAAGATCTCTGAGTAACTCTACATTAACCAATGTAAAAGGAGACACCTTTCTTTGCAATTGTTGAGAGTTTGCATAAGAAGTAATGTGCATGGTAGTAGAAGTTTTCTGTTGCGCTTAAACTTCTTTTTTGGATGTATTCTGCCGGTCAGTATATGTAAAACCAAATACAAACTTGTTGTGAAACAGCGGCAGATATTTAGACGTATTAACATTGTTATATTATTATTGTGTGCTCTGTGTATGGGTGCACTTGGGGTTAAGTATTCACAATGTTGCCCTGAGACACAGGTCTGTATGATAGTCCAACTATACTGATTTCACCAGTTTCCCTGTGTGGGTGGAGTGAGGCATGTGCTACGTGTGTCTTATTGCCAGAATCTCAGAACGTTAGTCAGAAGATAGTAAACTTCCTAAACTGCCGCGGGATGAATTGATTACTGATTCGGTAAATATTACATTTGTTGTTGGTGTTTTCGCCATTGCTATCATGAATAATGAAGATGTCTTGCTTGTCTGGCTCAGGGACAACGCAAGTCTGGTTGTCACTTTGCATAATTAAAAGGAAGAACTGCCTTGGCCATACAAAAACAGGGTTATAAAACTTGATTTACAGAAGCTGAACTGTAATTTTGTTTTACACAAATCACTTCCAAAAACCTACTGTAGGAAGTTGATTTTATAGCTGTACATGAAGAAATTTCTTATAATAATAGTTTGATAAGCCATATTCAAATATGCTGTAAAATAAAAGAGTGGAATAACACCAACTGCCATAACATTTCTGACTTAATATCCCACTGTTACTTGTTTGCATTTCCATTGTGCCGCATAGTATCACATGTCAAGTTAGGATATATTTCATGAAGCTGTACAGAGTAGTGAAAGCCAATTGCTGGTGGGGCGCTCTGCTGGATGTTACTGATCCACCAGTTAAGCCCATGAAGCCATGCATATATGCGTGTAAGACAATAGCTTCTGTAAAGCACTTCTTGCTGTTATACTGAGAGGGAGAGCGAGCTCTGTTTCCACACCTGTTGCTCTGGGCCATAAGGGACAAGCTATCTCCATTGCTCTCACTCTTCACTTTCCAATGGACTGTGCTTTTGACAAGCTCTGCCATATCATCTTAAAACTTCAGTGCCCACGCTGATAAGGCCAACCTATACCTGACTAAATCTAGGGGCTTAGGGGCTTTCCTTTCATTGCACTCCAAGAGAGGGATATATCGTAACAACAATATCGTAGCATGGAATTATCTGAAGTCAAAATCAGGAAGTAAGAGTCCTCATAGATAAACCTTTCAGTATAATCAAATGTGAAGATATTTGATTTGGAAGAGAAAACTACCACAGAATCAGGCGGTACACCACATGTTACTGGAACAAAGATGATCCTTCAAGAGTTTAGAGGTCTTTAGTTTGATGTTTGGACCTTAATTTCACCTCACTTTGGCCACAGTGGGCATTTTCACTGCACAAAATAGTTTGCAACAGTGGCCTTAGTATTCAACTTTTATCTGAATTCAACATTTTGCAAAGATGAAAGTAAGATGTCATGTAAACCGTCTTTGGAGTTGGTATGTGTGTGCAAGCTCTCTGTGCAGATTGGATCCAGAGCTGGCGAGAGAAAAGGAAACCAGGCGTCTTTTTGCTTTGTAGGAATTAGCAGGGAGGAGAAAACATGCCCTCAGGTTGGGAGAGATGAAGTTGTCCTAAATTATTGCAGAACAACTTTGAAGTTGTATCATGGAACTGTTAAAGGCCAGCTCTCTATGCTGCCATTTTTCGCTTCTTTTTTAGTGCAAAAAGGACACAGCATGATAGTGTCTAATTCAAACCATCTTTAATACAAACCACAGAAGCATAAATAATTGAATAAAATCGGCAGTGGTTTTTTGAAATGCACCAGCAAATAAGTCTACAACATTTTTTCTCTCTATTGGACCCATTCTAAGAAGTCTAAATCTTGTGGTGGGGAAAGTAGTGAAGGAGACTGAGACTCTGGTTTTGGCTGTCTTTAAGTGGGCCTGGCTTGCATGTGGCTAGGAGGAACCAATGCCCTGGCAAACCATGTGGAAATACTGTGCATCAAACACCAACAGGGCCCATATAACACATAGCTTCTAGCCTGGCATATGAACACACGTATTTAGCTAAGTTTACTGTGTTACTGTGTTTGTCGTGAACCAGAAAGTTCATATCAGGTTAAAATGTACAAACTCAGATCATTTATGGAAGAATAACCTAAAAGAAAACGGGGTTAGTGAATATTTGTGTCTCTGATGAACTAAAGTAATATCTAAAAAGAAAAAATGCTCATATCTGCTTTTCAAATTCTACACCAAACCATAAGTTTTCTTCTTCAAACACGGCCAAAAAATCTCATGGTCAAATTATTTCCATCTAACTTTGCAGTTGGATTTTTTGGGGGAATGATTTAGCTCACTCTGGGGATCAGGCAGGCTCATTAATTGATCTTTGACCTCAGAGTGAGAAACCAAAACACAGACGGGAATAAAGTTATCATGGGGGATTGAGCAATTTTACACATTAGCTGTGCTTACATCTAACAAAAGAGAGGGCCACCTCACACCTCATCCATGTCACAAGAAAATGTCCCTTTTTTATTACTTAAATAATAATTGAATTAAATCAGGAGCAGATCATAATGAAAGTAGAGCATGTCACTTACGCTGTTGTCACTCGACCCTGACACGGGGTAGACCGTCCAGCCGAGCTCCGCTGTGGCTGTAGTGGAGTCCATAAGTGTCTCTGTGGAAACAAGTAAGGAGAGGCGGTGGTCAGATAATCTACTGACAACATGAAAATGTTGTTGCGGTTGAATGGAAACCACTTGAGTAATACAAATACTTTGAGAGGCAGAGAGTTTACTCTTTAAAATGTCAGAAAATAGTGTAATGTTCATTGAAATTTTCCCAGAACCTAAGGTGTAATTTTCACATTTTCTTAACATATTTTGAGAAGCAGATTAGGGTTAAGGTACAGTGAGATTACTAAAATTACTAGTTTGATTGCTAGTAGTTTAATAGGAGGTCAGTCACATCCTGGTCAGCAGAACTATGCCACCATCCATATGACTTGTAGGGAAAACAACAGGCTGAAAAAGCAAATCTCCATGGAACAGAGGAGGGGCCACCCTATATGCCATGGATTAGCTGGTGGAAAGAAACACCTCTGGTAATTGGGGTCAAAGAGAATGTGCCTCCTGTCTGTCATGAGGTCCTCCGTGGCACACATTCCTCCAGTCTGACCCAAATGTCTGTCACACGCTTACTGAACCATTCCCACTGTCACCTTCTCTCCCTCTTCTTCTTACCCTCTGCACCCATGTCCTCATGCCCTCTTTTCCATTTCTGACCTCATCTCAGCTCTGCGTTCTCTCTCTACTAACAGAGGACATGTCGAATGAATTTCTCCTGCTGATTAGGCCTGTGTCACTCCAGCGTTGAGCTGCAGCAGATGGAGAGAGCATTCATCAGGTTCAAGGCGTCAGCTGCAACTCCAAAATGCCACAGAGGGATTTAGAAACCCCCTCGACAAACACGGCTACTAAGCTCAGTATAAGTCACAGCCAGCGACTGTAATGCAGGTCTGGGGAACAATTGCATGCTGCTGTGACTCTTCATTAATATTGTGATATGAACTGATTTAATTGGTGCTAATTGTGTGGGTTAACTGAAACTAGATCCTAGTGAAGAAATTAAAACAGACACCCTGAAATCAGAGTTCTTTGAGAAATGTGTTACAAGTAACGAGTGAAGGAAATCAAACATAGAGGCTCTGAAGTTATGTCTCACAGGATTGTGTTTAACGCTCTCTGCGTACGCAGCTCTGTAGCAGCTTGCAGGATATCTTGAAGACTTCCAGTTGTTTCATAACCCTGGATTTCCTCTGATTTACATTCCAGCGAAAGCCACAGCTTTTAATTAACAGGCTCCACACGCATCGGTTTATTTCAGGGCCTTCTGCTGACTTTCCACGTCTCACCAGTACTCACAAGGCATAATACTAGATTTCACATCCTATTCAGTTATCACAAAGCCCAAATCGTATAATTAGGCAGATGAGACTGCAATTGAGCAGCTATTGATAACCTTGTGTGTGACTCAGAGCCGAGCAGGCTACATGGGTGTTAGGCAGTGAAATGGTAATTATCCCCCATAATGATAACGATAATTAGTGGAGGAGTAAAGTGAGAATAATGAACCCCCTCTGTGGTGGTTTAAGGAGTGTTGTGGGGGAACAGTAAGGGAGCGAATTTCCCCAGGAATGTTAACACAGACTCGGTGACACTCCACCTTCTCACCAATCCTTCTCTTTCTCTTTTTCTGTCTGTAGCCGCACATTCCCTTTGTTTCTACCTGCTTTCTCTTCCTATCCTCCTCTTTCTTTGCTCCTTTCTCTCAGTAACTCTCCCTTGACTGTTCCTTCTCTCACACAGACCTTCTCTCCCTCCCTTCCCCTCTCTTTCATGCTCTGTCTCTCTCCTGCTATCAGCGGCCTGCATGCTGGACAAGTAGTACCTCACCCTGAAAGACTGATCACTTTTCTTCCTCCTGCTGTCTACACTTCAGTCCTGGCAGCCACACCAATTCATTACATCCCGTGGAGCAGAGCAGCACATAGCTCACCACTGTCATCCACTGCCTCGTTCTCAGTCTGAACCCCCAGCCGTGGCAGAGCATGGCTGCTCAGCAAGACACGTTGGCTATTAATCAAGGAGGAGCACAGGGTGTAGAGGTTCTCACCTGAATCCAACCACAGGAATCACTTATTTTTGTTTTTTTTTCTGGTAGGCACTTGTTTTACGATGTGAGCATTTGAATTTTGCCACTCATGGGACTGGCGGTGATGTCATCTGAGAAAGAGGTTTGAATGTACAAACACATTGGCCCGCTGGCAACATCTACTGTGTTTGTTGGTTGGTCACAATCAGCTCTACATACTGTACTGTGTACAACAGATAATGCACAGTAAGTTGATATAGAGTACCAGATGTAATCAGTCTGTATTTACTATTGTTTCCGCCCTAAGTAAGACCCTGAGGTTAAAACCAGGTGGCATTTTAAACCAATTATACCAGACTAAATAAAGTAAGTTTACAGTAACTTTTCTCCTTGCTCTGCCTAAGTTTTGCAACTTCAAGAGGACCTCAAGGTGGACTTGCTGCATGTGAGACTGATTAAGCACTTAGCCTGCGAATTCTGTTTGTGTTTGGGGGACTTACAACAAGTATTTTGCATTGTCTGACTGAACTATGAGTCTTGATAACCTTTTATAACAGAATCACTTTGTTTTAAGGTCTCATTAATTTCAGTGTTTCATAAAAAAAACAGACTTTAATAAAGCAAAAAACAAAGTTTATTTGCAATATCAAAAAACCTTGTTACTGCAGCTATGGTAATTAGTGTCTTGTTTCAGGAAAATAATCATTTTACAACCAATCTCATTTCAAAAATTTTGGTTTTTATTTATTAAAAACTGAAAGCAATGACTCTTATTTTTTCTCCATGATTTATTAAAAGAAGATTCTGGTGCTTGCACGCTTGCTCACGCTTAATATAAAGTGTAATGCCTGGTGCTATGCAACCCTGTTTTTAGTGTAATGGATTTGCCATCCATTTTACTGGATTTCACCAGTATGTATTGTTGAGGTGGACACATCCAGTGCTCTAAGATCTGATTACAAATTGCAGACTCTCAGTTTCCCACTTACAGCTTTAAGTGTCTTTGCATTATTTGTATGGCAAAGGAGAGTGCTCATGGTAAAATGGCCTCCACACTGGGAATCAACGACAGCAGCAATATTTCACCGTCTACACGAACAGAGCAATGTTTTGAAATATGAAACATTTATGTTTAAACCTTAATATATTTTCCAGAATTACAGTGAATATTAACAGTATATCAGTAAATAATTCAAGTTTGGATGTCTTTTGTTCTTTTTTTAAACTTGATACCCTCGACTGTGGATGGGGCTATGAATATGCAATGAGACCTAGGAGTCTAAGAAAAGCCTACTACAATGAGAGTGCTTCCTCCAACACTTCCTGAGAATAAGGAGAGTTTAGTGGCGATCTGAGAGAGAGCTCTCCAGTGAGAGGCTGTCTGAAGTGACAGGCGGGGGGAGATGAGGGGGGCCGTGGTTCTACAACAACACTCTTCTTCTCTAAGAGGGGTCAATGCTGCATCTCAGCTTTCTAAAGAAAGCAACAGCATTTTCAATGAGGGATACAGAGAAGAGCTGTTCACAGAAAAGACATTTCAGCTCAAGTAACCACAGTGAGTAAGAAAATAAACATTTTACACAGACAGATTCAAAGGCTTCAGACTGAAAGTTATCTACAAGCCATTGTGTTGCTGAATTAAAAACAACACAGGTTATTGAGCAAGCATCTCTACTTAATATGCATGCTATACATGATCATTCACTGTGTTTAAAATGTATTCATCTATTCACTTTCACTGCACAAGGCACTTTGCTCGCAGTTACATTTTTCCTGCCAGCCTGTTTCTCAACATTTGCAGCTGGTTTAATGATGACTGACCATTCATGCCTTGCCCAAAGGGTAGGGAAATCAGGATATGACAGATGGATGAACAATAAGTTAGAGCAAATAGACAGATTTCTTCAGTCTGTAAGATGTTTGGAAACATTCTCTACTGCCATCACTAATCCCTCGAATACACCTTCCAACTCATACATCTTTTCCAGGCAGGGAATGCAACAAGTGCAGCTTCCAAAACAATTTTTTTCCTACTACATACATGATAGTACGTGCTTGTATGTAATCATATTGGTAAATGGGTGACTTGAGATATTTCTCCTTGGCCCTCTTTTTCTCAGCATGAAGAATCCGATTTGACAAATTGCTTTGTAACTTATTGCATCACTATTGAGGAAGAACCTTGCATATAAATTGCTTTGACATGGCAGTTCAAACCAGATTTAAAGAGAATCTACAAATGTTTTAACAAACTAGCCTATATTTAGGGCCTACAGTTTAATGGGGGTATTTTGAAGACGCAAATGACCTCCAAAACAGCATGAAGCAGCTTGGAGGCATGACTTCTTTTTATCTTTCTCACCAGCGGAACTGTAGCCTCTGCTCTCTATGGAACAAATCCCTCAACATTCAAAAACTTCAACATGAACCACATACAGTGCTTTCCATGGTTGTGATAATGTCTGCTAACAGGGCTAAAAAACAGCTAAACATTCTCCCCATAAAAGCCATGCTGGGTAAAGTTCAGTTTAACCACTTCTGAAGGGCGCATGTGCATTTACTTGCATTTCACTACAACAACACCTGAAACCATAGTATTTAATGGCAATTGTGGGAAGATTGTGGTATGTAGTACAGTTGCAGAGTAACATGAGCAAGCTGTTCATTGTGCTAAAAACAGAACCCTATATAGTGGACCCGGCACGGAAATCTGCCTAGATTAAGAGGCAAGGCATTGATATACCCCTGAGGGAGCCGGTGCAAGTGCAGAGACATGATTCATAGCTGTAATGATGGACAGGGCTACTGTATGGCCTGTTGGAAAGAATAACAGCCTGTTTCATTTAGAGGGAAGAAGTAGATGGAGCCCCTGGTCCAGAGAAACTCAGCTCAACTTATCTGTCAGCACAGGCTGGGCCCATTAAGGTACAGTACTCCCACCACTGTCACATAACAGCATATCCCTGTGTGTTAAATGAATTCTTAATCCCACTTTTACAAAGAAACAGGGGCTTTGTGGACCATGTGGCACTGGCCCAAACCCCAGAAGAATGGCTTTTTTTCCTCGTTTTCAAGAGTAAAAGGCAGGTTGGCATGCAGCCCTGGGTGTCTCATTGGTGAGGCATCACTCTGTCAGGGAGATTTATGTGGTGTGGAGGTTGTTGCTGGGTCCTGAAAAGGCAGGTTCGGAGTTGGGATGATGATGTAGGTGTTTCGGGGAGTGATGAGGTAGGGCTCAAAGTTCAGCCCCAGCTCATCAAGGATGCAGAGCGGTGTGTTTTCCAAGGCAAAGGAAAGATGAGGGAGGAAGCTGGGTAGTTGATTTTGGCAGAGGACGGTGCAGTGTGAAATATGGCACCACACACATACAAACACTAACGCACAGAAAGTAGAGCACTCTCAGAGCACTAACTGTTGACAGAATGATACAACATGGTGTTCCCAGGGGCCTCAAGCAGGATGTACGACAGTAATCCCTACACAGCCAAGCTGTGTTATCAGTCAGTGTAACTTAACTTGTCAACAAGGCCAAGGGGCAATCGCCAAAAACAAACGTAAGAGAAGCAAAAACTAGTTGACGTATGATTGAAAAACTGTCAGGTCCTCCAATTGGACTGTAACTGCCTTTAACTCTGTATGTCAGGGATTTTAAAAATATTTCTGGCAGTGTAATCTCATTTGTTGTCCAAAACGTTCAATAACCAAATACATATGATAAATAGATAGATAAATATGAGGCAACATTTTTTACTGGATATTATGTTGGAAAAAGTGGGGGTTGTATTACAGTACAAATGATTACACATTAATGTATTAATAATAATAATAACAGCAGTATTCTTTTGAAATGTAGAGAGTACCGCCGTAACATCGGCTCCTATAGAGAGTGTTGCATTGTGGGTTGTTTACAGTGTGTCTTTTAAAGTTAGTCAGTCCTAATAGTAAGTTAGGATTAGGACTGGGTTCTGCTTGGACTAAAAGTATCATGGGGAAACCTTTCCAACAGAACTAATCTGAAAGTGGGGGACTGATACAGAATATACATGTGATACTGTCATACAGCTTGAACTTTAAATACTACTTTAAATGTAAAACGGGAAACCTTGTATGTTACGGGGTTCATTATTATTTTACAAGTATACTTAATTTTCTTCACCTACTGTTTTATTCCTTCTATATGTTTGTTGTGGCACTACACTGAGAGTTAGTGCCAATACCTTGTATGTGTAAGGTATTGGCCTACTTGAAAAGAAACTGTACTTCTGAAAAACAAGGGGGTCGTCTGGGAAGTGAACCCAGGACCTCTTGCACCCTAAGCGAGAATCATTCTCCTAGACCAATGAGCTGTGTGACAGTACAAAGCACATTTGGAAACACACACACACCTGAAGAATCAGGGTTGTCGTATAATATATCCCAAAAATCTAGAGAATCTTACAGAGATCACTAGAGTTCACCTTTCTTGTGATCAGAGGCTTCTTCTAGGAATAACTAACAGCTCTGTAAAATATAGTAATAAAATTTAGCCCACAAGCTAGCAGGAACAATTCTTTTTCAACAATCCACTATTTCATGGAAGGTTGCAAGTTATTTTTCACTAACTGTCACTGTCTTATCTCACCTATGATTACAACAACCCATTCTCATGCCAGTCATCTGAAAGTATAGCCTTTCTTTCCATACGTCAAGATGTGTTTTTGCCATTAACAGCACCTGTAGGTGTATCATTAGTCACCATTAAATTGTAGTTAGTTCTGAGTGACACCATATTTCATGGCAGAGAGAAATCAATGTAAGCAATAAATTGTGAGTGGGAACAGTCACCTGGCCAATCGTAAGCCGTGTGTAAGAAACCTGGCTAATAACACAGGCTAGAGGATTTATAAGTACACTTTCCATATTTCCCAAATCCCTGACAACCCACCGAGACCTGTTTAACAGATCAGTACATTTTAAATTCTGCAGTGGAAAATTCTGTAAAAGTGGGTCCCACATTTTTATAAGCAGCAGCTGAAGAGAACATGTGTATGATTCAAAAAGAGGGCCATACAAGTGACATTCACGCCATCCAATCATTTTAAGTGCTGTATGAGCACTGTGCTGTTCATCTATGAGTGCGGTGGAAATACCTGCAGCAAAGCTAGACATGGATGTACAAATCGCTTTCCATCAAAGTGACAGCTTTTCAGATACCACTGCTAATTGACTTGATGGAAAAAATCATCCCACGCCTTGCCTACAAGCCATTAGTTAAAAGAGGATGATTAAAAAAATGTACACAGCTCATGCAAGAACATGAAGGGATCCTTTATTTCACGGATGTGTGGTCCCCGTCTTAACATGAGGAATTTCGTTCTCTCTCTTTCTCTCACTCTCCCTGGTCCTTGATTAGGCTGTGCAGGTAATGACAGAGCTACAGGCCCTGTAGGAGTAGAACGACCATGATACACTTGTATTAGCCCAAAAGACAAGATGTTCCCCCCAGCTTAAAATATATTCAGCTGGAAGTGTGGGAGCAAAGGGACCTATTTCCCCTCTTAATTTGTCCTACATGAGATCTGTGGTAGTCAAGGGAGCAGCTATCTCCATGCCAACCGTTTTGATTGGCAGCTCTGGCAAATTGTGGGTTAGTTGAGGAGGTGGGTGACACCTACTGAAAAATGTGAACGAGATATGATGCAAAAAAAAAAGCACTTTGGAGGTGAGTAAAGTGGAGACTGATAGGTACCACCCTGCTGTTTTTCGAGAGTTCGACTTTGCTTTGAAAGGGAAGTGTATGTATAGGTATGTGTGTGTGCATGCTTCAAAGTCTATGCAAATTTGTGTGAAAGATAGGTACCTCTTTTTATTATGATGGCCTGTTCTTGTTTGCCTGATAAACCTCTGATATTTAGTCAAACTACATCCTCCTACATAATGTGCCATTAAAGTCTGACAAACAAATCTAGTTTATGACCTATTCTACATCAGTTTAAAGACCCTTTCATCCTCTGAAAGATCCTTTTAAACCTGCTGTAAATTCCTGTGCAGAGGCCCTGAGTTCTTGTCATTTGATGTTTGGTGATAAGGTTGAACTGTTGACCTGCAAGCACTGCAGCTCCCTGGCAGAGCTGCGTTTTTGGTCAGAGACCAAAAAACATCAATGAACAATATGTCCATCAGTGTTTAAGTCAGACAGTGAATCCCTACCTGTTCACTAATGCAGCAAGGCCTATAATTGTAAATATATACAGTGTTTGCAATACTTTGATTTATTTGTCAATATCAACATTGACCGCCACATATTGATTTTCCATTTTTTTTACTACTTAAAATGGGTAAAATCGTATTTCACTGTAGAGCATTGATTCGCTCAGCCCCTCCGTGCCCTGCTCTGCTCTCTCTGTCTCTCTCTCTCTGTGTCTGTCTCTCTGTCTCTCTCTCTTTCTCTCTTTGTCTCTTTCTCACAAACGCATTGACAATGGACCCATCTGTGAATAGCCCCTCCCCTCCGTGCGCACACTCTGAATCAAAACACGATCATGCGCAGAAGAAAGGATAGTTGTTGGCTTTTCCCTGCAGAGAAGACGGCTGGACAAATTCCTGAATAGAATCAATCTGGAGTTCACGTAGGGTTAGTATCATGACCACCTCTGCACAAATTTGTCCCAAACTGATGCATTCAAGTTATATATAATTTATATATATATAAATTAGTCTATGTTGTTAACACAACGCTGTCAATCTCAGAGACCCAGCTCTTCAAATAAGTCATTAGCAAGCATGTAAGGAGTCTAGCTAGTAAGGATAGCGGAGGTTGTGGAGGTTAGCATGCTGTACATAGCTACTAGTCAATATCAACTTGCAACTTGTGCAAGTGGATAACGTTAAAGTTAATTCTTAACTCTGCCTCCTTCAGTGTGCACACACACACATCCCGACTAATTCAATATCTCTAAACTCTAATGCGTCCAGCAGCCTAACAGATAAACAGCAACATTTACAAATAATAAATACCAAAAATTAAATAAACATATAAAAATGATCTAATGACTATGTCCTTTTTTGTTAAAACATAGTGACCCACAATGACATCTAACTGGCAGAGCAGCACATTGAGAAAACACCTTTTATGGCGTCTGTACTTGAGACAGTGAACCAGTCTTTTTTGTACAAATTTAGCAGTATTTAAGCCCTTTAAAGCTCAACTTTCAGTTTCTCTATTTGAACCAGACTTGTACATTTAGCAACATTTAAGCTGTTTAAAGCTTAAATTTCAGTTGCTCTATTTGAGACATATCAAGACTGTTCAAAGATTTACCAACACCCCGTTGTTGCAAATGAAAACTGAAGACCGCAGCATGTGCTTAACAAATTCGTTTTGCATGTCATCATATATCAAACAAATCTGTCTCAAAGACACCTTACATGCCGTGCTTTCCTTTTTTTTGCCTCAGATTTAGTTTCTGGGGCATGTACTAGGGGAGAGAGTAAAAAAGATCCTTAGACTTCCTTGCGTTTAATGATAAATGTGACTCATCTGGAGCTGTAAATGTTTCACGAAATCTAAATAAATGAGGAGCTGTTTTTTGTTTTTTGCTGCAAAACTGTGTGTTTTTCTCAGGTTACGTTATGATTACAAGCAATCAAGGATGCAACAAGGAACCCTCGCCGTACTTATGAAGAAATTTTGTTCTGTAATGATCAGCTTTTGTAAATCAAGCTGTAATAGGATTTACAGCAACTACACCGATGCAGTCAGGAAACACAGCAAAACTTTTAATTAGCTTCAGCAATACATGCGGTTTCTTGGCCTCTCTTTTGATTGCCCATGTACTGAATGCTATTGAATGAACAAAGACTAGTTGCATGTTGACCTTACTCCATATACACAGATACTCATTCACATGACCACACTCATATGACACATCCCTATTCATACACACATCTGTGTATTGGGGGACCATTATAAAGTGTGTGCTGTTAACTGTGTGACTAACTCTGTGCATATGTGGCATTACCTGGAACTAAACACATTGATAAACTATATATAACTGCCACAGGCGCAATAGTGCTTTTCCGGGAGTGAAAATAAGAAATACAATATGGTATTTAATTTTATTTTGGTCCTAAGAATAAATGGCTGAACGATTTAATGCAGTGTATAATGTGTTGCGGGAGAAGGAGTTGTGTTGGACCAGTTCTGTCAGCACCACAACCAGAGCGAGATTAAAAAAATTTATTTAATGACTACCTAATATCTATTTGGTGTGATTTGTTACTGTTTTTAAGATTGTGAATATCTGGTGCAGTTTTTGTGATGCATGCAAATGTGGAAAAGAATTGCTACATACTCATCTTTTCTTTTACTTTCACTGAAAAATCAGCATTTGCAATCATATGTCTTTTCTTAACTGAGATCAAATCAAAAGTTGGCTGCTACAATCAAGAATTTCATATGTGTTCAAGCACATCTGCAGTATGAACTGGCAGGATTTGTTGCAGGATTTCACCACTATTGCTGTCATCTTAGCAAAGAAAAACACCTTAGGAATGCATTCTGTTAAATTAAACTGGCAATGCATTTGATTGGCAATGCCTCCACAAAAAGACACCTGGGAATCAACAAATAAATCAAATTAACTCTGAGTACAGAAACTGACATCCCTGAGTAATTCAAATTAGTCATTCAACCATATCTCCCTATACGACTAAGCCACTTTTTTCTTACCTACCTACTATGACTAGTTTTCTGTTCTGTTTCCAGAACTTCCTGCCTGTGTGTCATGCAGAGGAATTTGAACAGCGTTACTGATGTGCGAGAGCATCACAGGGTCAAACTAGGGGAGTTGATCTCTTGCCAGTCAATGCCGCCTGTCTGCCAAAAAAGTCATCTGATCAGAGTTGTTTCTGTCTGGGCAGATATCACAGCCCCAAAACCTCCTCCTCCACACAAACACATACACACGCACACAAGCCCATCCACCTCACAGACCTCCTGCTAGTTAATCAATGGCGTGATGTACTCAGCCAACATATTTTCTCACTTCTCCGTCGCTTGATGTTAGGGGCAGAATAATACTTAAGACAAGAGGCCTTAAATTATGTATGCACATTAAAAAGCTGGGAGGTAGCTGCGTAAAAGAGATGCTGTATGCGGTTTAGCAACTTGCAATAAAATATGCCGTTACACATGATACGGTATTATCATCTGAAAGAGGGAGGCTAGATGTAAGGGTGTAATAATATGTATTAATGGGTATCTTTATGTGTGTTTTACAATGCCTGTAGCCATGTAGGAATGGTAAAAGAGGAGTAATGATTTATTCTCACTTAGCAGTACACCATAGACACCATGTCTGGCCTCCTCTTTTCCCAATTTATCTCTCCTTCTCTTCTCACCCCACCTGTCTCCTCTGTTCTGTCTCTCCTCTTTCATCCTTCCTTCCTATCTCCTCTCACCTCCTTCATCCCATCTCTGCTCCAGCTCATACGTATTGTTTCCTCCCTGCCACCCCCTGACATTGCTTTATTACAGTGACAAGACGCCCCATTTTCAGCTCCCGTTCTCTATATTTCCTGACCCAAAGAGGAGGCGAATGTACCTCCTAACAGCCGTGACTGTTTAAGTATCACCACCACTGTTCATCCTCATCCTGGGGACCACACATTTCACAGAAGAACTAGGAGGAGGGATCACACGGGAGGTAAGGCACATTGGTGGATTCCAGACCTGTGAGCTAGCGCCTCTCCCTCTCTGGCTTTGGAAGAGTTATGGAGGGGGTCATGACCCCCTGGAGGTCTATAAAGCAGAGAATGGGAGGCAGTGGAAGGCAGTATCTCGGCCATATGCCTCCCTGCTGCACTGTTGGGACCAGTACTGCATCCAATCACACAGACACACAGCAACAACAAGCCTCGGAATAACCCAAATATCCCTTACAGTACAGGCACCCCTAAAGCCCCTGCAATCAACATCCTCTTAATCACTGACTGCACGGCACAATGGAAATTGTGTTGGCCAACCATTAAGGCACCTTAGGTCCCTCTGTTAGTCAAACTAACATACACTGGAAGATATTGGATACCAGTGGAGCACAAACAGAGAGCTAATGGTTTCATGGTGGTCAGCTGTGAATGAGTGGAAGACAGAAACCCGAATGAGAGTGGGGAGGTAAAGGGGAAAGAGAGAGAAAAGATGGAGGAGACTTAAGCAAACCAGGACAGCAATGCCTGGCAGACTCTGTTTATATGAGGGAACAAAACACCAGACTCATTTCCATGACCTGTGTCTGTCCTCACAGCATTACAGTGTGTGCCCTTCACCTCAAATAAGGGCCAGCCAGAGCAAATTATATTGTCTTAAGTGTATTTTTTGAAATGTAAAGTCTTCGGGGACAAAACGAGGTCGCCTACCATTTCATAAAAGTGACAACGACTTGAATTACTGAGTGCACAACAAGAACACAATGATACATTTTATGTATCGTTTTAATAAATTATAATAATTAACTTGAGTCCTTGTTTAACACCTTTACAAGCACACTCATCAATATTTTATAGATAGGACACACTGCAGCAAAACTGTACTCTGTGCGTCTTTGAGAATTCGGCACGTACGCACAAATCTATATTTCCAAAGGGTTGAAATACAGACATGTTTGTGGGAGGGAGGCAGCAATCAAAAAGGTTTCTCAAGTGGTAATGGGGTTCAATGTGCTGCTCAAGGGTATTTTGGTAGAGATTAAGTGTGGGAATGTTTTGTTCAGGGGCATTCTGTGCTTCAAAATGAGGCTTGTTGGAGGACCCCTCCCCTTTTTATTGTGTTTGCACTGCAAGAACTGGGAACACATGAGCCAATGCAGCACCGGCAACCGCCATCTTTAAAAACCTGTGTAACTGCTCATAACAGTAGCCTTAAAAAAATGGACCAAAACACGGACAAACAGACTGACAGTGAAGTCAAGGCTTTATTAAGTATATGCGACGAGGGAAATACAACACGATTTTGACTTGTCTAAGCGATAATCTTGTGTGTGAACTTGTGAGTGACGTTGCTATACCAATCGCTGGCCGGCTTACATCACTTCAGCGTTCCTATTGCAAACTGAAAAAAAGCCTTTGAAGGTATGTAGTTCTCGGGGGAACTCCCCAGTGGGAAGTTCCTCTCAGGGAGTCCCCAGAACTGTTTGGTCCAAAAACACCTATTGAACAAATAAATAGTACTAGACATTGGGAAGAAAGTGAAGAAGAAGAACAATAAGAACTGAAGAATTCTTGGCTCACCCTGTTTGGCCTTGCAATCTTATACAACAAATGTCAGAATGTGTCAGGCCAGCTCTGACTAAACTAAAGATTGGCTCTTAAAATATGCATTTTCCCTATTAGGATGATGTCCTGTGCATTAACAGGGTTGAAACAGATAGATCCACACACCAAGTAGCTCCCGTGAAAAGAATTTTTATTAGCTCTGACGTTTCGAGCACAAGGCTCTTCCTCATACTTCAGTGTGCAGTAACAGGCATGACAAGCTGCCTTATGTGGCATTATGTCAGGAACAGGAAGGTGTAGACCAGTCTTAGCCTTTCGCCCATAAACTCATGAGGCTCAAATGTTTGCATTAACCTGCAAGGTAAACAAACAGTGTCTGGCTTAAGTTAAGTCCAGAGATGCTTTGTGGTTCTCTGTGGAATGCAGAGTCCTTCTTTGCTCTAAAGCAGTGAGCCCTCGGTCTGTTTGTTTTGTAGCCATTACAGCCACTTAGCCTGACAGAGCACTTTGTTTCCCTTATCTCCTGAACAGCTAAAGCGCATAAGTGTTTTCAGCGTCTGTTCGACCTTGGGTTTAACTCCTATCAACGTGTTTACTCATGACACAGATCAAAGACAGATTGCTTTCAAGCGAGCTGTCGTAAAAGGGACGGCAAACTTCTGTCTGTGAGTGACTTTATGGTTTCATTCCAACCGGGAAAAGACAAAAGGCATATTTCAGCACCAAGGGCCACCTCTGACAGGTGAGCACAGGAGGAAGACATCCAAACAGAGCGGTGGAGAGTAATAGCAGCAGATAGTGCTGCCCAGGATGGGGAGGAGGGAGAGGAATATTTGTCTGTTTGAGTGATTTGCCTTGTGTGGCTCAAAGTCAGGACTCAGAGAGCAAAAGACTTGTCAACATACCAGAGCAACCACGTGTTGCTATGGTAACTGGTCAGTAGGGAGCTAAGGTGTGATGGGCAGCATGTCATTAACAGTAAGGGATGACTCCATTTGCCCTAGTCAAGATAGTGTTGTCTTATAGGAGCAAAGAGGGAATTTTAAAGGGAGCTGCTTATCAGAAAGAAGATAACCCTGATGAGGGACATGGTCACAGACGGTGTTGTCTCACCATCCAGATATTTAAGGCTCTGTAACACCACAGAAAAGTTTAATATCCTTTCTAAACAATGCCATCTGGGTTGCATTGCAGTCAACAGCAACAGAGAAATCTGAGGTTGTTCCACCTGGTTTAGTTTTAAAAACTAAAATCAAATCACATTCTGCAGAATTCTGCAAAAGATTCGAAACACTGGCTCTATTCTTTTCTTAATGCATATTAAGTTTATTAAACCTCTTCTGAAGGGAGTGTTTTGCTCTAACCAGCAAAACATTTGATCTGATCTTCTCTTTAACCAATAAAGTTAGCCCATCATTGCTCCACTTAAAAACAATCCCATACCCAGAATACTACACATTAGGCCTCATATGAGAGGAATTTTCTATAAAGCCTATGGTTTTTCATAACACTGATAGTCAGAAGGGAATGAGCAGAAAATCAGACAGCAAGTAAAACAGTGTTAGGTTGAAATATGTGGAAGAAAGTTTTTGTTAGGGTTCATGGGGACAATCCGATAGTGGGTAATGGGATTGTAGTAGTGGGACCCAAATGCAGACATAACTCAGAGGTAGTAATGAAACAACAGTTTATTGAACTTAACTTGTGGGGATGGCAGGTAGACAAATGCGTGAATGCAGGTAAGTCCAAAACACAGGAACATAGAAAGTCCAAGGGGCTCAGAGCATAGAAGTAATCCAACACAAGAGAGTCCAAAACAATGCAGCAAAAATAACTCAGAGAACAAGGAACAAGACCCAGGGACCATAGCACAAGGAAACATCAACAGTAGGTAATGACCCAACAAGGCAAACAGGCAAAAGGCAGGTATAAATAGAGACAGACTAATGAGGGAAACAGAACCAGGTGAGTAACGAGACACAGGTGAACATAATCAAGGGAGAGACAAGAGAACAAGAGCTCACAG